>MU222842.1:25667-36388 GCA_018584345.1 Thuja plicata
TGTCAGCTTCTCCATCTTCCTCAAATCCATGCAGGAACCTTGATCATATGTCACAATAGTGGCATCAATCTGTTTGATGTTGTCATTCAGAACTGCTAGAGAGGGCGCAAGTGCATTTCTCAATTGAGTTTGTCTAACTCTTATCTTGCTGATCTCCAACTTAGTCTTTTCAATTTTGTCCAACTGACCTTGATAGACATTGTTACATATGCTCATGTCTTGGGTAGATATCTCAACTGATTTTCTGATAGTGTCCACCAAGATCTCAGCCTCTTCTATCTTCTTGATATGTTCAATGGTGAACTTTACTTTGTCCATGCAGTTTGCTATAACCTTCTTACCCTTAGCTGCCAATTCTTTCAATATGGATTGCCCAATATTTAAAGATTTTAAGTCTAAGGTAAAATTCTTTACCAATTCATTCAATCTCTCCTTTTTATATTCATCTTCTACAATTCTAGTAGCAGAGTCTACTAGGTGTGTAAAGTGTGCTTTGAAGCTTGTTAGAATGTTGTCAACATCTTCAAATGATTGAATTTTGGCTACTTTCTTGTCTGCAGGTACTAAATCATTCAGAATGTTAACTGATTCCAAGAAAAGATGGTTCCTCATAACCTATTTTTCTTTGGCCTTTTCCATATCTAGCACGCTGATCTTTATTAAGTCCTCTTCTCCCCACGCATCTAGACTTGCTGAAACAGGTGTTAACCTTGTCAACAATGAAGTAGATGGTAAAGTGGATGGAGTGAATATAGTATTTTGACTAGTGTCCATGCATTCACTCTTTACTGGTATCTCCTTGATTGGTGTCTCATTATCTTGAGTATCTTTTTCTTTATTCAAGTCTATTGGATCAATGGAGGGAACTTCATCTTGTTGTACAGATGTATCATCAGTGCACATCTCTTCAGTGCTTAAAAATGCTTTATCAACTTTGTCCACGTCTTTTTCAGATGTTGTCATGGATATCTTGATATTATCAACAACTATAGCATCTTCTGAGTCTTTTGCTGTGTTAGAAGTTATTGTCACTAAGGGCGCTAAAACTTGTGGACCTGTCATCACTGGCTTTATAACCTATTTGGGAGGAGCTGGAGTTACCTTTTTTGTAGGCACCGTTGATGGATACATGTTTCTATCCATAAACACTTGTGTAAATGCCTTTTCAGTTTCTTTTCCTATCTTCTCATACTTTTTTTTCATAATCTGTAGAGTCCTTGTCTTGGTTCTGAGATGAGGTTTCACTAGATCTAATATAATTGCCTTCTCATCATGTGAGCATACAGGGAGAAGATTATCGAATGTTTATTCTCTTATCCTCATGTCTTCCTCAATTTCATGTCTCTTCATTATTTCCAGTATGTTCCATAACTTGTCACGTATCACTGTCTTAAGTTCAAGAACTGATTTCTTAAACTTGATCATGTGAGAGATGATCATAGAATGTATCTCAGTTTTATCTATCTCTAGATACTTGTCATAAACCTTAGCAAATGTGTCTAGTCTACCTTCATTAACAAGCATGTTCTTCAAGATATTTAGACTAGGTCTGAATCCTACCTCAGGAGGAGCTTGTGTGTTCCTTATTGTGCTCCATGTGTTCCTTGAGGATGGGTGATTTGTGGGTGCTTGCTTCCTTCCTCTAGACTTCTTTCTTGGTATAGAAGGTGGAGAGGAGTCTAGATCAATGGTGATAGAGGGCGCATAGGTGCTCTCTACTTTCTTCTTCTTCTGGATGTCATCAGTCTTCTCAAGTTCTTTGGCTATCTTGGCTTCTCTAGCTTTGTCAAGATCTTCTTGAGTGACACCATGAACTCTTAGAATGTTAGATGTAATCTTAGATGCCTTTCTTTTGTTATCAGCACTATATAATACAAAATCAATTGCATTATTCTTCTCTCTATAAGTACCCCATCTAGGCTCATTGGGATCTTTGGGCGCAGAAAAAAGGACCTATGCATATCCTTCCAGTACATGTTCCTCCACTTCATAACCAAGTGGATGAATCCATTTAGTTCTAGGCTCAACTGCCTCCATGCAAGTGCAGTCAGTTTCTACCATGAAGCATATGGTTTCCTTATACTTTTCAACAATCTTCTCAGGTATCCTGAACCTCTTCTGCATCTTGATCCTGAAATATTTGATGTCCATGTCCATAGAATTCTTTGCATTACTCTCTATTGTGGCTTTTAGTGAAATTTGAGACATTGTAGGTTTTCTTCTATCTAGGTAAAGATTAGCAACCTTACCAACAATGTGGAAGTACAAGTAGATGATCAGGGACCCAAACCTGAATGTCTTGTTCTTGTCATGCTTGATTACTCGAATGTTGTCCATCAATTGACCACACAATATCTCACATAGATTGAACTGAGTGTTATCCTTCACCATCCTTATAGCTGCTAGAACTGTGGCTACTGACACACTGTTTAATCTGCTTGCATGTTGGAACTTGTAACCAAGGATCATAGTTAGAAGCTTTATGTCATCTTCCTTGATAGAATCAACTGTCATACTGTGTCTGTCACTTCTGGATAGGCATGCTTGCTCAACCTATTTCTTGACATCCTTGCTAGTAGGTAGAACTAGTCCAGTCTTAGGAAGTCTAGTTAATTCATGGATTAGGTCTACAGTAATACGGACGGGGACTTCACCAATCCAGAAAAGATCATCATGAATCCTACTCAACAAGATTTTAACCCATTCTGGTTCATAGAATTCGTGCACATTCAAATACTCAAAGATAGGGTTGTTTGTGAGGTGCACATATTCATCTTTGAATGAATAGTCTGGTTTCATCATAAAAACCATGAGAGTGGCTATACTATTATCTCCAATTGTTTCCTTTTTACAATAAATGTATGTGCGGATGTCTTCTACGTGAACGACACCTAAAAAAGTTTTGGAGAAATCTCCTTGCACATCATCTAGTATGGATTTAAATGGATGCCTCTTAAATAAAAATCTCTTCCTCTCTGCAATATCAAATACAACTGGAGTTGCCATACTTAATTGATGATTTATTAAATAGGGTTTCACAAAAATTTGAAATGGCGCGACTGCTAGGGTTCCATTCCAACTTATTAACCATGCTTCTTAACCACCAAATCTGTTATGCTTCTATGCTTTGATGCTCAGTGCTCCTGTGCTCTCCAAATTCTGTGATCTTGAATGCAAATGTGAGGATGATCGAACACTTACATCTTTTTATAAAAGTTACTACATTTAATGTTTGCAACTGTACACATTTTTCACAGAGAATCTCAAACTTCGTTCAAAGTGTATTATAGATGATGCATGCATGCATACTACATTCAAATATTATCATAAACATAACTTCATAGGAACATACTCAGAGGTGAGTATACCAGCCGCACAGGGGTTCCAAGCTAGAATAGCTCCCCCTAAGACCAAGAAGGTCTATTCAACTAGAAATAGAGGATGCGTCCACTGTGGATGCATCAAATACTTTGCCAACATCATTGTCCTTCTTTACTTCAACCGAAATTTTTCTTGAATCTTCTTTTTCTTGAATGAAATTGACTTCTCCTTCTTCTTCAAATAATGATTTCTTAGGATCCTCTTGTTTTTTGAGTTCTGGATCTACAGAACCTTGAGACGTGTCCAGCCTTTCCACATGTGTGACAAATGATAGGAGGTCTGATGTTCTTGTTCATCATGCTGTACTACTTTGCTATGTGTCCATTGTAGTTACATATCTGACATGTAATGTTCTGCAAATTTTTTTGAGGCTGATTTCTCTGATTGTTTTGATTCATTCTTCACTGATTCTTATGTGACTAATTTCTTTGATTTGTTCTGCAATGTATAGCCCTATGACCAAACTTATTACAGGAGTAACAATATCCATTGAAAGGTATTACCTCTTTACAATATCTTGCCAAATGACCATGTTTATTACATGCATAACAAGTTCTGTTAACTTGCTTGATTTATCCTTTAGGTGGATCTATTTTAATCTTTGCAACATTTTCAACTTTCTTTGCTTCTAAAGATGCTTCATGTTTTTTCTTTCTTTCTTCTAATGAATTGATTTCAATTTGTGCTACACTGTATCCAAGACCAGTAGTCTCACCTTTTTGTTTTTGTGCATTGAGCTGGGATTGAAGTGAATCAGAACTTGAGTGGAGTTTATCAATCTTATCCTTTGCTTCTGTTAATTCAGATTCCATCTTCTTCTTGATGTTCTCCAATTCCAAGACTTTCATGTTTTCTTGCAAAATTTCATCTTCTATTTGTTTTCTTTCTTTGATCTTTTCTTCAATGGCAATTTGACTGTCAGTTAGATGTTCATCTAGATTTTGAATTTTATCTTTTAGAGACATGTTCTCTTCACTAAGATTTTTGACCATTCTCCCTAAATCACTTGTAGAACAATCTTTCAAATCTTTTCTCAATTTCTTGATAAGCATTTGTGAGCCATCAACTTTCAGTCTAAGTTCTTAATTCTATTTTTTAGATCTATCAAGATCTTCAAGAGCTGCTTCAAGATTCTTTCTCAAATGTTTTGTTTTTGCTGAGTCCATGATCTCCTTAAGTGGTTAAAATTTATTTCAGAGGACTAGAGCTCTGATACATACTGTTAGAAACACTGAGAGGGGGGGTGAATCAATGTTTGTCTATTTTTTTATATTTCAGCAACTTAAACATAAATCAAACATACATCCAATGAAGCTTAATACAAGAAAACATAACATATGATATGTTTATGGGGAAACCTTGATCAAAGGAAAACCCCGGTGGGAATTAGTACCCACAAATATTGTACTAGTATAATGAACCTGTTAAAGTTCCTTTGCCCTGTTAGGAGAAGTCTTTACAATCCAAGTACAATGACCCTATTAGGAGTCTATTACAAAACCCTATTAAAGGTATATGGCTCACGGCCTGAGCTCACTACTCAATAGGATGAAGGCTACAACCTTCTGATAGTTGATACACACTATATCAAAAGTGAACTGTTGTGATGACACTATTGTCTGATCAGTTCTGTGTATGCGCTGATGCTCTTACTCTCTTAAAGAGCTTTATCTCATGCTAACTTCATTATACTGCTCTTCTATATCTTACTCATTCATATTCTTCAACACTTGTAACATAACTTTACATTACATACTTATATGTTCATACCCAAATAGACGTGACTCAAAAAAAGACTATAGTCGGCCCTAAAAACATAATACACAATGCTTCTGAGCAATTTGGCTTAAGCATGTTTACAACAATACTAAAGACATTATTACAAACATATAATCAAAGGAACTTGGCCGTTACACAAAAAAATAATTCACGTTGATCAAAACAATAGTCGGCTTTCATGCTCTGTCTTCTGGACTACTGGTGTACTGATCTGTCTGTAACTTCTCTGTACTATCATGTCTGGACTTAGTATGTAGACATCACATAGAATATATATCTGAATACGCATACTTTGATTTGATCTCTTGCACATGCACTGATGTACTGATCACTGTATATCTTTGTGTGCCCTGTATTCCATACTTAGTCATTTATCTTATAAGTTATCTTTGGCAGAAACTTAATATGACTTTGTTTCCATAATGACAACACAAAATAAGTCATGTATCCTCTAGGAGTCAACTTGCCAACAATATCTTCTACATCTCTAAAAAATTCTTCACAAATCATTTATGTGGTCTTCTCTATATCTGGAAAACACAGTGAGATTATCCATGTATATAATGATGCATTTCCCAACCAAATATTTGAAGGCGTAGTCCATGGCCCTTTGTAAGGTGCCTCCATCATTGATCAAACCAAAGGGCATTCTTCTGTAAGAAAATGTGCCCCACCTTTTTGTAAATGCAGTTTTCAATCTATCTTCTTCCTCCACCATTACTTGGTTATACCCAGAATAGCCATCTAAAAATGACATCATCTGAGACCCATTCACAACTTGTATTACTTCATCTAAGGATGGTACTGGATAATTGTCTTTCTCTAAAGCTCTATTTAGATTTCATAAATCCATGCATAATCTTATTTCACCACTTTTCTTTCTAATAGGAACTAGGTTGGCAACCCACGTTGAGTGTCTAACTGGAAATATAATCCTTGCCTAAAGTAACTTCCTGACCTCTTGCTGGATCAGTGGTTCCAACATCGGATTTATCGACCTCTGTCTCTGTCATAATGGTTTACTACCTGGATTGAGTGGGATTGTATGTGTGATGAGGGATGTGTCGTATGTCTTCAAATCTTCATATGCCCATGCAATTACATCTGAAAATTACTTCATCAAATTTAGGATGCCCTCTCTCTCTTCTGGAGTACAGACTTTCCTAATAAAAACATTCTTGACATCTTCCTCTGTTCCTATATTTACCTTTTTGCATTCACCTCCATCAGATGTTTGGTACTTCAGGGCACTCAGCTTGTCAGAATCAAAAATTATTTCCAACCCTATTGTCCCCTTAGGAATGGTGTTTGTCCTTAAATTCATTATTTCATCGATTTCAAACTGTGCTTGTAGTTTTTCTCCTTAATCGATGACTTGTGCTTCAAATACCCTCGAACTCATTAGAAAATTGAGGATATGCTTATCATCTTCAAAGGCCTGGAAATGTGTAACATTTTCAGGGACTGGGGGTACTAATGTTAGCTCAACTGTGAATTTCTTCACACATTACATGGCCAATGGTTCCAATGAACTTGCAAATTAGGCTAGTGAGTTTTCCACCAGATTATTTTCTCTACCTATCCTTTTTATGTTGAAAGCGTCAAAGCTTTCAATTAAGTCCCAAACTCTATTATGGTAGCAACCCATCCTTTTGTCATGGCATGCATATTGTTTTCGAACTTGTCCGACCACTATGTATGAGTATTCATGCGCATGCAGGATCCTGGAACCCTTTTGGATAGTAAGTAGAAATCCAATAACTAATGATTCATACTAAGTGACATTGTTTGTGCATGGGAATTGCAATCTGTGTGTCACTAAGTAAGTTTCTCCATTCAAAATGACCAACTCAATTCCTTCTCCATTTCCTTTCTTTGCCTTGGATCTATCAAATGATAGTGTCCATGCTCGATCATCATTTTGCATGTGTGAGGATACAAATCCTGGTTCGTCTATTTCTTCATCATGGTTTCCTTGGAGACATTGGTTTTTATCCTCTCCAATTTCTTGTTGTTGTGGCCTCGTCACATGCGGTGAATTTTCAACATTGATGATCTCGCCAACATTTCTAATCATTGATGCTTGGGGAACCATCTTTGACACTTGGGCAACTGTGGCTTTACACATTGTGCATGAAATTTTTGAGTGGAAAGCATTGTGAATTCTACACCAATTGGTTAACAACAGGTTTTGAATGCAAGCATTTTTTCCCAACTTGACTTCTTGCTTCACACTCCTTAGGACAAAGTTCTTAAAATTTTCAAACATCCCATCTTTCAAAGTTGGCTTTTGATCATTATAAAAAGGGGCTTTAGTGAACTTGGGGATCACGTCTAGACATCCGCCTTGATTATTACCTTGTAACATCAAAATTTCTCTATTTTTGGGCACATATGATCCCAAAGTTGTTTCCATGAATAAAACCTCATTTTCTCCACCGTATTCAGTTATTAGCAGTCGGAGCCTAGGTGTACTTTCTATCCTAATCTGATTTGGGATTCCTCTCCATGGTAGCCACATATGCAAAAAGTCAGTAGCTATGTATCCATTCAACTTCCTTGCCCAATCTCTTCTTAAAAGCATACCATATCCTTCCCAAATGTCCATAATGAATATATCAATGCAGCTTTGGATTCATGGACCTCAAGCAAGTTGCATATGGATGTTATTCAATTCTCCCACAACTGAGACTTTTGTTTTATCTAGGTGTGTCACTTTCTTGTCTGTCTGCAGTGGGATCAATCCCAATTTTCTACATATTTCAAAGGGCATTACATTACTAGATGCACCAGAATCTATTAAGAAGTTATGTATCATTTTCCCAAATATTCAAACTGACACAAGGAATGGGGCAGGCTCCTCTTTTCCTTGATAGAAAACTATAGGATTTTGTTCTCTTGGATTAAACTCTTCATTCTTCATACTGTGTGAAGTATCATCTCTATTGTTTTTTGTTCTTTGTTCTTTTAGAGAATCTATATTTCCATTTATCTCTTTTCCCTTAGCTACAGGGTGACTTTGTGACATGACTCCATCTAACATGACCCTTTGGTCATCAGGAAAATTTTGTACCATTCCAATGAAGCCTAGAGGAATTTGGCATACATCAAATTCATCTGGTTGTACATCCTCAACAACATTGGTATTCTACGCAAAAATAGACTGAGGGTTGTTAGGGTTGGTCCTAGGTGGATGTGACACACCTTGGGAAATTTTCCTCAGAGAAAAATCATTTAGACTTCCCAATAAGGTTTCTCTAACTTCTGGAATTTTCATCAATTCATATAATGACAGACTAACTTTCATCTTCTTGAATTCTTCTAGCATGAAAGAGCTCAGCCTCTTGAATTCCTCCCTGAGAGGATTTTTTTCTATCTAGTTTATCCATGATGAGCAGTAGATTGTGTAGTAAGTTTTCCTCTTTCATTTTGTGGAGCATTTGTTGTTGTCAGTTGCCTTCTTTCACCTTGTGAACTATCAGATGGTCGATACTTTGGTGAGTCCCTTAGAGGACTCAATACGCTACTCACATTGGGATGTGGAGGCATGGAAAAATTATTCAGAGGAGTTTATGTTGTCATGGGTTCATGATTTTTATAATTCCTCTCATATGTTTTAAGAGTCGTATTTCCAGAAGTCTGTTGAAATGCATGAACTTCACCTACCCCCTCCACTAGGACACTGTTGTATAACAGATGGAAGGAAAACCCATCCCTATGCAATGGTTCATTTGGGGATGCATGTGGAGGTTGGTTTCCTAGTGGAATTTGATACATGGGTGCCTCTATAGGACCATTAGCTAATGTCGGTGGGAATCTCTAATTATTCTGCATTGGCATGTAATCTTGTACATCAGGAGGAGGAAATGTGAAATCATCAAAGACCAGCACTTGGTTGTACCTCAGTGAAGGGACCAATTCATACCCCATAGGTGGAGGATTTTTAGGTAGTATTCTTTCTTACTTCTCCTTTGAAAATATCAGCAACCCTCTGAAATTCTTAGCATTATAATTCAGAATGGTTATATGTCTCATGCAACCAACACCGTCCGGAAAACACTGCTTCGGCTAGGAAAACTTTATCTGCCGCTCAGTTTTTAGCAGATGATGGATTGTCTAATGGTTAGGGTACACTGCCATTATTTGGATTTGTGTTCCATGATATTCTCTAGTGTCCTTGGTTTTTATTGTTGGAGATTTGATTCTGAACAGTTGATTGATTGTATGTTTGTCATTGATGACAACATATAATACACAGTAGTACTTCTGTATGTACTTATCCATATGATGACATGAAGAGAAGCATGGATAGATACATGTTTTTGACATGTTTATGATGCTATGTTCATACACACAGACTCAGATATGAATTTTTAGTAAAGATATGTAATTCTGTTATTGACGGTTACAGTTCTAGAGGATTAACGGTTTAAGGCTGACGTATGTAACATGTTGATTGAGTTACGCCTAGATTCAGGATATGTGTGTGCATATTCATGATGAGTTATGAGTTTTTGATATTAATCTAAATGTGCCAAACATATTTCAAGAAGATTACAAAGTTATGATTAATTTGGTGAAGCCGACTTAGTGAAGTGACGCGTCTGTTCAGCATTGACTTGCGCAGTTGTAATTATGCTTGCGCACTTACTAGAGCTGACAAGAATGTTATGAAGAGTTTTCTAATAGGTCCCATGATCTTATATCTGGTGTATGTATTTATACAAGGTCATTTGTGATAAGAAGAGTTACAAAAGCCAGAGATTGACAAGCAAAGCAGAGTGTTGATGCAGCAGAGCTATATTTATCATATGTTGATAATATAGATGTTTATGTTGAAGCATTTAGAATACAGACTAGATTGTTATATTTATTTTCAAGAGGTTAAAGCATCGGTGCACAAAAGGAACTAATTAGACAAGCAGTGTCAAAGGAACAGTTCATTTCATTGGTACAATGTGTATCAATTATCCAGAAGGTTGTAGCCTTCACCTCTTGGACAGTGAGTCCTCCACCCCTAACAAGGTTATTATAAAAGACTCCTAACAGGGTCTGACCCTTAACTAGGTCAACTATACTACTACTTTGTATTGTACAACTCCTAACAGGGTTGAAGAATCTTTTAACAGGGATTACTATAAACAGTAGAGTTCTTTGTGGGTACTAATTCCCACTGGGGTTTTCACCATTTGGTTTTTCCATAACCAAATTGATGTGTTGAGTAATGTGTTATCTAAATGTACATTTAATTTATATCAATCTGGATTAATAAGTATAAAAGATTGAAAGTTGTTGATAACTGATTCACCCCCCCCTCTCAGTTATCCCTGAATTATTCTAACAATTGGTATCAGATCCAAGTGCCTTGGAGAAGACGCCTAAGAGCTTAAGGTAGATCAGATGGCATACTTTAGAAAAGACAACCCTAAGTTTTATGGAGAGAATTATTTGGATTGGAAGAACAAAATGATAACACATCTTCAGTGCATTGGATTTGAGATCTTTGAGATTTCTACACAAGAGGTTGAAATTCCATCTCTGAAAGACCTTTCAAAGGATGA
>MU222842.1:36621-52731 GCA_018584345.1 Thuja plicata
GAGAAATTTTAGAAGAAGATATAATGGACAAGTTGTTATCTACTTTGACATCAGACTATGATAACAAGATCAGCATTCTAGAGGAAACTATGCAATTCTCACAAGACTTCAAGAGAGAGACTTTGATCAACAAAATCTGTGCATTTGAGATATCAAGATTGAAGACTGAACCTAAGAATGAAACATCCTTCAAAGCTTCAATCCACGGTAAGAAATCCTCACACATCTCTAGTCATAATGAGAATGAAGAAAATGATGAAGAGCTAGAAGAGATAATTTCCATGATTGCTAAGAGAGAAAAGAAAGGTAAAGGAAAATATGAAGGACAACTTCCATTCAAGTGTTTTTCATGTAATAAGATTGGTCACTTTGCATCTAAGTGTCCCACAAGAGTCAATAAGTTTAGATCTGACTACAAACCTAAATATAGAAAGGAATGCTACCATGCTGAAGAAGGTGTAACTGATGAAGATTCAGGAGAAGATGAAATTGGATTCGTAGCCCTTGAAGACATGGAAAAGTTGATCGAAGATATGGACATTGTAGATAAAGAAGAAGATCATGAATTAGCCTTAATTTCCAAAGCAGATGTCAGAACTGATTGGATCATTGACAGTGGATGCTCACACCACATGACAGGTCACAAAGACAGATTTGTTCAGTTAAACAAATACAAAAGTGGTATGGTTAGATTTGGAGATAACACTCCTAAACCTATCATAGGCAGAGGTTCCATCACCTTGGATGGAAAGAACAAGACAGATGATGTTCTATATGTAGATGGATTACATCATAATCTACTGAGTGTTAGAAAGATACTTGACAAAGGATATCATTTGGAGTTCAAGGACAACAAGTGCATCATTAGAAACAAGGATGGAGACATGATTGCATCAGGATCTAAAACAAAAGGTAACATTTTTCACCTTAATTCTGATGTAAGTTGTTTTGTTGCAAAGGTGGATGACAATTGGTTATGGCACAAGAGACTTTGTCATATCAACTTTGATAACATAGTAAAGATTAGTAATGTCAAGGAAGTTAGAGACCTACCAAGCATTGCAAGACCAGTTGACACAATTTGCAGGGAATGTGTTATGAGTAAACATGTAAGGAGTTCCTTTAGAAGCAAGCAAACCTTAGCTGAAAATAGGTTGGACTTAGTGCATACAGATTTATGCGGTCCTACACAAACAAGACCATACTATGGTGAAAGGTACTTTATTTTGTTTGTTGATGATTTTTCTAGGATGATGTGGGTTGCGTTCTTAAAAGAGAAGTTAGAAATTTTGAGAAATTCAAAATATTTGAAGCTAAGGTTGAGAATGAATCTGGACTAAAACTGAAATGCTTAAGATCAAATAGAGGAGGAGAATTCACCTCTGACCAGTTTTATGACTACTGTGAAGAACATGGAATAAAAAGGTAGTTATGTGCCCCTAGAACACCTCAGAAAAATGGAATTGCAGAAAGGAGAAACAGGATTATACTGGATACAGTGCGCACCATGATGATTGAAGGAAAAGTTGCACACACCTATTGGAGAGATGCAGTGAACACATCAGTGTATACTATCAATAGAACCCAATTGATACCAGGCATGGACAAGACACCCTATGAACTTTGGTTTGGTAATGTACCTACAGTAAAATACTTTAGAATATTTGGCAGCAAGTGCTACATCAAGAAAGATGACAGTGTTGGCAAGTTTGATGCTAGAAGTGATGAAGGTATTTTTCTTGGTTACTCTACATAAAGCAAAGCATATAGATGTTTCAATTTAAGATTAAAGAAGATAAATGAAAGCACACATGTTAATATTTATGAGAAGTTTATGATTCAAGAGAGGTACTATGAATATGCACCCTTGATTGAAGAAGAACCCAGACCTAATAGTAAAGATACTATGATTGAAGAAATGTTTGATTGCATTGATGTCACATGCAATGACCCTGACTCAAGAAATGAAGAACAACATACAACAGAGGAAGAAACCACACCTATGGTTCCTAAGTTTACATCTAGATACCACTCTAAGAATGATATCATTGGAGATCAGAGTAGCAGTGTTTTCACCAGATCAAAAGCAAAGAGCCTAGCATTGGATGAAGAGGTATGTTTACTTTCACAAATTGAACCTTTAAGTGTTGAAGATGCTTGTAATGACTCAGATTGGAAAAATGCAATGAAAGAAGAACTAGATCAAATAATCAAGAATGACACATGGGAATTGGTTCCTAGACCAAGTGATAAAAATGTGATTAGAACAAAGTGGATTTTCAGAAACAAAATGAATGAAGAAGGTAAAGTAATAAGAAAAAAAGAAAGATTGGTATGTAAAGGATATGCGTAGAGAGAAAGAATAGACTACACTGATACATTTGCCCCTATGAGAAGACTGGAAGCCATAAAATTGTTGTTGGCATATGCAATAGTAAAAAACTTTAAAGTTTATCAAATGGATGTTAAATCAGCCTTTTTGAATGGTGACTTAAAAGAAGAAGTGTACATTGAACAGCCTGAAGGATTTAACTTTTCAGATAGACCAGACATGGTATGAAAACTAAAGAAAGCACTTTATGGACTTAAGCAGGCCCCAAGAGCTCGGTATGAGAGACTAGATGGTTATCTCACCAAGATTGGATTCAAGAAAGGAGTAGCAGATTGCAACTTATTCACAAGATAAACACCTGATGGATTACTACTAGTTGCCATATTTGTTGATGACATTATCTTTGGAGGTAATGACAATCTTAGTATAACATTTGCAAAAGAAATGCAGAATGAATTTGAGATGAGCATGATTGGTCCTATAAAATACTTTTTGGGACTGAATGTAAAACATACAGATAAAGTAATATTCATTAATCAGTCAAAATATGTGAAAGAAATATTGAAAACCTTCAAGATGGAGGATTGCAAGCCATTTTGCACTCCTATGATTATAGGAAGTAAACTTTCAAAATATGATGACTCCACAGCAGTTGATAAGACATTGTACAAATCTATGATTGGAAAACTTATTTATCTAACTCAATCAAGACCTGACATATCTAATGTAGTTGGCATTGTTGAAATATTTGCAGCTGAACCCAAGCATAATCACCTAATGGAAATCAAGAGGATATTCAGATATCTTAAGGGAACTATAGACTATGGTTTATGGTATCCTAAATTGGAGAATACACTACTTCATGTGTATATTGATGCAGATTGGGCAGGTTGTATTGATGACAGAAAGAGCACTTCAGGAGGAGCAGTATTTCTTGGAGAAAGGTTGGTATCTTGGAAAAGCAAGAAGCAAAATTGTATTTCTCAGTCAACGACAGAGGCATAATATGTTGTAGTAGCACTTAATTGTACAACAATTGTTTGGATCAAGCAGATGGTTAAAGATTTTGGTATTCAGGTTGACTATCCTATTGTTATTCATTGTGATAACACCAGTACTATTAACATGTCTACGAACCCTATGATGCACGCAAAGACAAAACACATAGAAATCAAGTATCATTTTCTGAGAGAAAAAGTTGCAGACAAGGAAGTGACATTGGACTATGTAAGCACAAAAGATCAGTTGGCAGACATTTTCATGAAGCCTTTAGCAAAGGGTAATTTTGAGTATCTAAGGGAGAAGTTGGGAGTCATTCCCACTCCTAAGTCTGATTAAAGAAAGTAGTAAAGTACATCAGTCCTGTGTGACTGATGAATGGTTGACTACTCTACTTCTGAAGTAGTACCTGAGTATAATGGTTTATGGAACCCTTTTCCATTGATGTCAATGGGGGAGTATATACTAGTAAAAACAAGACAAAAAAGGTACACATACAAGGAGCTTATACTATGGGGGAGTAAAGAAACACAGTAGGGAGGTATGACAATGGGGGAGTATTCAGAGAATACACAGTACATGAAACTGCAATAGTGTAGATGAATCTTTGATGAGGATATTGAGAAGATTGTATTAGAAAGAAGACACCATGAATAGAAGTTGTTTTTATATCATATGTTTCCATCAATGCCAAAGGGGGAGATTGTTGGAGATTTGATTCTGAATAGTTGATTGATTGTATGTTTGTCATTGATGACAACATATAATACACAATAGTACTTCTGCATGTACTTATCTATATGATGACATGAAGACCAGCGTGGATAGATACATGTTGTTGACATGTTTATGATGCTATGTTCATAAACAAAGACTCAGATATGTAATTCTCTTATTGACAATTACAATTCTAGAGAATTAACGGTTTAAGGCCGACGTATGTAACGTGTTGATCAAGTTGCGCCTATCTTCAGGATATGTGTGTGTATATTCATGATGAGTTAGGAGTTTTTGATATTAATCTAAACATTCCAAACATATTTCAAGAAGATTACAAAGTTATGATTAATTTGGTGAAGCTGACTTAGTGAAGCGACGTGTCTGTTCAGCATTGACTTGCGCAGTTGTAATTATGCTTGCGCGCTTAGTAGAGCCGACAAGGATGTTATGAAGAGTTGTCTAACAGGTCCCATGATCTTATATTTGGTGTATGTATTTATACAAGGTCATTTGTGATAAGAAGAGTTGCAAAAGCCAGAGATTGACAAGCAGAGCAGAGTGTTGATGCAGCAGAGCTATATTTATCATATGTTGATAATATAGATGTTTATGTTGAAGCATTCAGAATACATACTAGATTGTTATATTTCTTTACAAGAGGTTAAAGCATCGGTGCACAAAAGGAACTAATCAGACGAGTAGTGTCAAAGAAACAGTTCATTTTATTGGTACAGTGTGTATCAATTATCCAGAAGGTTGTAGCCTTCACCTCTTGGATAGTGAGTCCTTTGGACAGTGAGTCCTTTGGGCCGTGAGTCCTCCACCCCTAACAAGGTTATTATAAAAGACTCCTAACAGGGTCTGACCCTTAACCAGGTCAACTATACTACTGCTTTGTATTGTACAATTCCTAACAGGGTTGAAGAATCTTTTAACAGGGATTACTATAAACAGTATAGTTCTTTGTGGGTACTAATTCCCACCGGGGTTTTTACTATTTGGTTTCCCCGTAACCAAATTGATGTGTTGAGTAATGTGTTATGTGAATGTGCATTTAATTTATATCAATCTGGATTAATAAGTATAAAAGATTGAAAGTTGCTGATAACTGATTGAGCCCCCCCCTCTCAGTTATCCCTAAAGTATTCTAACAGTTATTATGATACCCAGAATTGTTCTCTTGATAATTTTGATTATTTTTTTTATATCCAAAATGATTATCATGGTATCCCTGATTATATCCTTGAGGATGATCTTGGTGGGCTAGAGGATTCCCTTGATATCCTCGGTTGTTACCTTGATGTGACTGGTAATTTCTTTGTTGATTCTATAATTTATTATTTTTATTTATAATGTAGGTGACCTCAGTGGACAACTTCTTTACTTTCTCTATCAGATCCCTCATCTCTTCTCTTTCTTCTTGAGTCCTTGTCATAGTTTTCATGTTCTGGAGATATACAGGTTGTCCTGGCATTACCTAAGACAGAGGGGCCCCTAGATGCGGCACTAACTGATTGGAAGGAAGAGGAACATGATTAAGAGAAGGTATGTGGTTCATCATTCCTTGATTTAAAGCATTCGGATTCCCAAATAAATTTGGTGCTCTAGTAGTAGTTTTTGGTGACTATAAACTTACTCTCTCAGTCTCCACATAAGCTTGAATCAAATTAGCAGGAGCCAGATGAGTCTTATGGACAAATATGGAGGTGAAGAATTCTAGAGCTGAATAATAAATAGGTCATGATGCATCATCACCCATGCAGTAGGGATCACATGATATTGAATAGGCCCTCTGAAATCTATTGTTAAAGGCACCAATTGGCTCACATTCCTGCCTTCTTATCTCAATGAACTATCTATGCAACTCTGCTGGAGTTACTAGCAATCTAAACTTCCCGAGGAAAGCATGTTTTAATTCTTGCCAAGTTGAGATTGAATTTGGAGGTAGATTGATGTACCAGTAAAATGTTTCCTCCCCCAGTGAGTAGGGAAATAGCCTGCAAGCAACATCCTCTTCTTGAACATTTATGTTTTGAAGGGCATCTTCAAAAATATTAATGTGTTCATCATCAGTGCGGTTGACGTCATTAACAAAGAACTTAGAACAAAAATGCTCTAGATTCTTTGGCATATTATGATAAGCAACAAACATTGCGCCAAGTGACACATTTTGAGGACGCCATGGTTGTTGTACCATTTTTGGAACTTGTTGTTGAATGGCTGCAGGAGAAACTACTTGTATGGGTATTTGAAATATTATTTACTGAATTTGCGTAGCTCCTTCTTGATTTAATCCTTGTTTCACTTGATTAGTTTCTTGCACTCGACGCTGTGAAGGTGGAGTTTGAAATAACCTTGTGAGATCGGCTAAACTTGGTGAGTTTTAAATTGTAGATTCTTCTTTCTTGCCTCGCCTAGGCTTTGGATCAAACTTTATTTCTTCTAACTCTTTTGCTCCCAGAGTGGATCTTAAAATTCTCTGATGTACCTCAGGCGAAAATGAGTTAATGCGCTCCACTATGTGAAATCTCCTTAATTCCTTCTCATGGGTGCTAGAAGCTAAATTATTAATGCTCTTTGAATAGCTTCTTCAAACCTTTGAGCCTTCTCTTCTTCTTATTCTAACACAAAACTGACTCACATATAATTGACTGTACTTCTCTTAACTTTCCAGGAAAGAGAGTTCAATCCCACAATTATGTCTTCTTGGTCATCTTTGAATCTGAGCTTTGGCTAAATGAAAGGTATGAATTCTCTATGCGGTATTACCATCTTGATTCATGATGCAATATCTTATAATACTTCTATTTATTTCCCTCCTAGCACCAGTTTCTATTGATGTGCGTCCTTCTAGCACCAGTTTCTGTTGATGTGTGTTTTATGACCCACCAAATAGTAGAAAAAAACACCGAGGTATCTTATCCTACCTTGATCAAAGTTCTGTATATGCTAAGATTGTAAGAAGATGATATAGGTCACTCAGAGGTTCCTTTTGTGTCTGGTCTTGACCATGGATAAGCTCAGCGGTAAATGTGATTTGCTAAATATCACAAGGGGCCTTACATTTCTAGTCTTGAAAGATTTGCAATGAAACACTTTTTTGGGAATTTTTAGAATATGTAGAAAGAAAAAGGAAGTAGGGTTCAAAAATTTTAATCTACTCCTAAGGGAAATGATAGCAATGGTCAATACTTCGGTGGACAAATTCTCAATAACCAGGTTCCTCTTTGCATTGTCATACTACAACTACATGAGAACCAGTGCAATCCTCAAGGTTTATGCAGAGGATTTTCATACCACCACGGACACCATCATGAATAAAAATGTACGTGAATGATAGAAGTTAGCATATGCAAGAATGAGGTTCAGGCTAACTTTGCACGATGATTTACAATTAGTAAAACATCAAAAGTATCAACCGACGGAACTCATCAAAACAACATCATATTTCTTATTGCAATCACAACACTTCATCTACCATTATCCAACAAATCTAAACTAAATAAGGGAATTATGAAACCAAGTAAGCACTAAAACACATAAGGCATTCATCATAAAAACAATAATGAAAACTTTATTGTCTCAGTAGCTCTTTAGCAACAATCTCAAAATTCTCTCTTTACAAATGAGAAGTGAGGCCTTTATATAGGTCCTCGAATACAACGAGTCGCTCAGATCAAAACAATATCTGATGGCCTAGATCATGCCACCTCAGCCCTAATTAGGGTTAGGGAAAAGAAGAAGTAATCTACCTTAATGCAAAAGGAATCCACTACCATAGTGGGCAATAAGTACCCATTATGCATCCATGCTCAAAAGGAGAGTGGGGGTGCAATAAATGACCACTAGGCATGCCCACTATGCATTAAATGCATCCCCACCATGGAATCTACCTTTGACCTCTCTGCCTAAATGTCAGGAATCTTCCCAATACTGCTTCTAACTCATCTATACTGATTCTCGGTGTTGATTCCTACTTGAATTCCAAAGCTACCATAGCTCGTTCAAATTTTTTTAAGTTGTCCTCCCATTCTAGCAACAAATCCTGAGCAATGTGCATATCATTCGAGAAGGTGGAGAAGTTCTCAAAATCATCCCTAGTGAAGAAATTCAATCTAAATAATTCCTCCAATTTACACTTTAGGTTGTCTATAGTTATCTCCTTTTCATACAACCTTTTTGGTATCAGTGATGTGATAGTGTTGGAGATTTCTTGCTTGATGTTCTTAGCTATTCCCTTCAATCGAGAAGATTCCTCAATGAAATGCCCAAACATTTCCTTGGCCATGAGTACTGCTCCATACTGTCGGGTGAATTCATGTGCTTCTCCTTCGTTAATGATCCCATGGTCAACTAGCACATGCTTGGGTATCTCCATCAACTCCTGCAATTCCATAGTCATCTCATCCTGATAGATATGCTCATCTTCCCACGATTACTCCATGCAGTGAATCTGGGAAAGGATGGCCAATTCCCTATTGTAAACTTGTAGCAAGTCCTCATCATGCTTGTGGGCTTCATTTTGGATTTCTTTGATCCAAGCCTCTGCCCCTTGAGAATTTCTCTTGATTCTATCTATACTCTCTATCACCTCAGTTGGAACAACTGGAGGAGGGACAAAAGATGGACCTTCTTCCCTTACTGGATGAGGTAGACTACTGATGTAGTTGCATAATGCTCTGATCTCTCCTTTCTACCTATGATAATTCTCTTCTAATCTCCTCATCTTGTTCTTGACCGCCTGTATATAATCATCAAGTTCCTCCAATACCTACTCTTGGGAGGCATGGCCTAAGTCAAACTCAACCATGTTATATTCATCTGGAGTGATTTGATCCTTTTCTTTGTCCATGGCTGGTGTTCCAAGCTGAAGGGTTCTGGACCCAGAATCATCTCTAACAATCTTCACAAACCACTTAGCCTTTCCTTTCTCATGTGATTGGTTGACCATGTTCATAATTTCCTGCAATTTGAAAGCCGGGTCAACATCCTTTTCCTGACTTCTTTGGAGCCTCTGCCTCACCCATTCTGGAATGGTGGCTCCTTGATCTAGCTGAACTGCTATCTACTTTTGTCCCTGCACCGCTCTTGTGTCAATTTCCTCATCTCTATGACTTTCTGCCATCACCTTTGGGGATGGTGTCTCTATCGTGGGAATCTCATCTTTAGATGTGGGAATCTCTTTTTCTATTATCCTTTTGAAGAAAACACCTAGAATTTCCTCAATGTTAACATATTGTTCCCTATGTTTTGCTGGTGCAAACCTCTCATTAGCGTTAATGCTCAATCTGTCCTAAGCTAACCTCATCATGTGTTTCTCTCCTTGCTCAGCTCTCCCCCTACTTGCTTCTACTTCTTGTCTGGAAAAGGTTCCTATCTCCTACACACTGGGAGTTTGGCTAGGTGAGGATGGCATCTCCTTGAATTTTGGTGTCTTCTATGGTGGTTCTTCAATATGGAGATCCAACCACCTCTTTGTGTGTGTTCCCTAATCAATACTACTTTCTTTTATGTGCTTTGCACTCCCTGATAAAATTTATCCTTCTTCAATCCTTTCTCCTGATGTTTACTTTGGTCTTTTGTCCTCTAGTGGTTGATTCCCTAACAACTCATAGGTCCAATCCTCCTTCGGTACACTCATTCTACCAAGTTGTCACTCAATCCACCACCTTGTGAAGTCCAGACTGGTTTTTCCAAAACATCAAGATTTGAAATCTCCTTTCTTTGCCAATCATAGGGATGAGTAACCTTTTCTTTTTCTGTATTATACCCTTTCTGAAGCACATTTGAATCTTCCTCCATCTGATCAGGTACATGAAAGAGTTTGCAAGATCTGATGATGTTCAGGGGCAATCTGGAGCGTATCCTTTTCCTAATCTTATTTTCATCTGCAGCACTTGCCCAAAAATCTTCAAGGTGCGTTCTATGTTGATACCTTGCTCCTGCCACCGACTTGATTTTGTTATAGGGATCAAAATCTGGTCTTCCTAAGTGGAATGGTAGATGGAAGAAATTTAACTCATCCTGGGATCTCTCAGCCATTTTTATACATAGGCACATTTCTTCTTTATCTTCTACTATGGAAATCACAAAATCCAATCCCAACTTCTTCTTTTCTTTCTGAATCTTGTCATACACTGTCAGTTTCTGAGTTAGTTCCAATAGAATGATCTTTTTAGTAGCATATCTTGGAATCCTCTATGGTTGTGCCAAAAATCCTTGCACTCTGATATAGGAGAAAGTAGGAAACTGAATAAACTAGGCTCCGTATTCCTCCACTAGCTTCATTGCTCCGTTAGATAATCTCATGTGTAAATTCTTCTACAAATTCCTCACAATTCGCATTGCAAAGGCATCATTGACCCGGACATAATCATCTATGTCTTTCATATGCAACTGAGGGTAACACTCATGAAATTTCAGTCATGAAGTGCCACTTTTGATTGCTCCCTTACATCACAATCCTTCATACCTTGTATTTTGTGCCAACATGTATATGACATAGGAGCTCATATAAAAATTTTGTGATTGCTCAAGGTTCACCAACTATTCACTAAGGTTGTCACTAATCATTCGAGCCTAGTCCATGTGGTTGTGCTCTTCAACTACTTGCTCGACAAAGTACCACATCCATGACTCGAATAGATAGGAGTGTGACATGCCAAAGATTCTACTCAGCATCGTGATCAAGTCACTGTATTCCCTAGGGAAATCCAACCAAACCAACTCCTTTGGAAATTTTTAATGGTGGGAAAAATTCTTTCTCAACCACTTATCATTTATGACATTTTCACGGTATTGAATTCCTGCAGAAAAAATTCTATGTGCCTGCTCCTTCGTCTTTAATACCATTTTCCTGGAAGAAGGGATTCTGAATGCTTTTGCGATTGCGGGTGGAGAAAGGTCTACAATGATGTTTCCATTAGAATCTTTGATCATTCTATCTCCTGAATTGAAGTGTCTAGCGCATTCCATGATCAGATCTGAATGTTGAAAAGCCAGAGCAAAGCTAGCTGCAGCCACAGTTCAATTGTTCACAATTTGCGTTGCCAAATTGGTTAGTTGATGGTATTTATACCCAAACATCCTTCCATGAAACTCTGTCATGTCCAGGCCTCCAAGGCTAGTGTCTCCAATCTCTCCCCACTTCAAAACAATCTTGGATTTTTGGAAAAAACTCCTCTGTTCGTTCTTTATCAACTACTTCCTCGTCATGCCCGTTCCTCTTAGCTGCGCCATTCCTACAAAAAAAAATAATCAAACCAAACATAAGAATTGTGCAGGAGAAAGAAAAATAAGACCAAATTCTGAAGGAGGAAATTCTGAAAATCTGACAAATTTTCCTTCAGAGGTCAAATTTCTCTCTTCTCCACGAAATCGTGTTTCTCCACCAACTTACTAGAAAAATTCTTCTGAAACTTTTTATCTTGAATACTTCACGCCTTTCAAAAATATTGAATTTCCTCATGCTTGGAAATTTTCTCTCTCCTCAAGAATCTTGCTCAACTTTCAAGAAAAACTTGATTTGAATCCTCTTGGTTCCACAAAATCTCTCATCAACCTATTTTCTCGAAATTTGTGTGATGACAAAATGAGAGAGAGTCTTCCTATATAGACTGAACCCTAAAAAGCTACTTTAAAAACCAAGAGCTAAATTTAGGAAACTACCAACTTAGTTGAACATTCTTTCCCATAAGCGCCACTTGTTTCTACTTTTCTCCATTTTTTAAAAAACTTGCCAATCTGAGCGCTCTACATCACGAGGAAGTTTCGATTTAATCCATCTTTTTGATTTTTTTGATTTTGAATATTGAAAAGGAGTAAATTTCAATATTTAATCTTTTAATATTAATTCAAAAAAGTGATTTAACTCCACTTTTAATCTGCCAAATTTCATATTTATCTTGTCACTTTTTTAATTTATAATTAAATATAGATAAAAATCAATATTTAATCATTTCTCATCGTTATCGCTTTTTTTTTATTTTTGAAGGTTTATTAATTAAATATTAAATAAATTAATATTAAATTTAAAAATGAAAAACTCTTTTATGATTTTCTCAGAATTTTGATTTTTTTTCACAATTTTGGAAATTTTACCTTTCTTTCAAAATTTTGGATTTTTCTGAAGTTTTTCCAAATTTTCGGCTTTTTCCAAAACTTCCAAAAAAATTAGGATTCTTCAATTTTATCCATGTCTTCCAAAATTCCCATTTTTAGGATTTTTCCATGAGTTTGGGATTTCAAGATATTTTCCAAGTGTTCTAGTTCCAGAATTTTCCAAAATTTTGGATTTTCAACTTTTTCACGATTTCATTTTTTCAAGATTTTCTTAATTTCTCCCCTTTTCTGAAATTTTTGAATTCTCCAAGGCTTCCATTTTTTCTGAGATTTTTCAATCTTCCAAATTTTTCGAGTTTTGGATTTTTTTTCACTTTTTCGACAAAATTTCCACAATTTCATTTTTAACTCTTCGGAAATTTCTGACTTCAGGGAATTTTCAATCTTTCTCAAGAAAATTCCAAATTTCAAATTTTTTTCAAATTTTTTCGAAATTCTCCATTTTTCAAAACTTTGGCATTTTCAAAGATTTTCAAGTTTCGTATTTTCTCACTTTTTAAATTTTCCATGATTTTCAACTTTTTTTCAAAGTTTTCAATTTTTTTGGAAGTCCCCTTTCTTTAAAATTTTATTAAATATTAAATATTAAATATTAAATATTAAATATTAAATATTAAATTTAATATTTAATTAAATCTTGGAACTTGAAGTTTTCATGTGTGGGAGGGTCTTGCGCTATTGAGGAATTTTAATTTTTTTGAATTTTACTTGACCCGTGGATACATTCTCTTTGGAAATTTCTTCATAATCATTGCTATGCATTCAGACACACTTAGAAAAGAAGGTGGATTATCCAAATTTACAAAATTTCCTTAATCATGGAAGAAATCATGCCCAAGTACATTTTGGCATGGGCTTTGGAAATTTCCTTCATTTACAAAATTCCTTAACTAGGGTGGAATTATGCTTGGGTGCGCTTCTGGGAAAGTGGAGGATTCTGGAAATTTCCTTCATATTTGCTGACTTGCGCTCTGACTTGCACTGAGTGAGATTTTGGTAGAGTGATGGATTTGTTTCCTTGGTAGGGATTCCATGACCAAGTGGATTCTGCGCTCCAACACTTTGCACAGGCAGGGATTTACACTGGTCATGGATTTTCTCTTGTTTGACTTTCCCTCAACTCCATTTAATTGCATGGAGTGGATGATCTGCTATTGGTAGGCATTCTTTTCAAACTTCACTGAGTTTTACACCATTAGTGTTGATCCTAAGCCACCGTGGAGTCTTTTCTTTAATACATTTCTCTACTATCGTGTGCTCTTTGGGAGTGCCTTCAAAGTCTACTATGGCTGCCCTTCTTCATAAATGACTCCATGACTTGGCTCATTCGGTGCTCTAAGCATTCAGTAGTCTACAAATTCGAAGGGATGGTGCTCTGGATTTCCTTGTTTTTCTCGGGTAAGCCTTTAGCATCCACGTTTCATTCACTCCTCCATTGGATTTCCTAAATTAGTTGTATGTGTGTTGGGTTCTTTATCATAGAGCCAAGCATTCATATATTTGTTTGATCCATTCTGATATGCGTTGTGAGAGGGATTTTATTTTCTTTGATCTTTCTTTCAGCTTCATGAATTAGTGTTGGGCATGTTTGTTCATTCATTGCAAACTTACTTCTTTATTTAAAATTCCAAAGCTTCCCTTATCACCAGCAATGTGTGCTTAGGCACAATTCGAAGTCACTGGTGAGCGTTTTCCTTGGTCTTTGTAAGGACTGTGCAGGAGTCTTTTATTGTATGGGATTTGTGTTCTGAAATTCACACTCTTTTGTGCAGGATTTACAAGACCATGCGGGTACTTCAACTACAAACATCGCTTGGACACAAAGCCATTCTATTCAAACCTCCAATTTCTTTATCAGTGATGATGTGCGCTTTGGTGCCATTGACTGACTTCCATGTTTGTTCATGAGACTTTCTTCATTTTGACCACCAAATAGATCTTATTGGCATCGAACATTCCCTCACTTCTTGAAGAGATCATTACATTTTTATGTCCTTCTTTTGCGGACAATGGAGTAATACTTATAGTAGCATGATAGTTGCCCCCAAATGGCATTGAAAATCCCATAGGGGGTTCATTTTGAGCGGAGTTAGTACCACTATCTTTATTGAACGGGTCCTTTTAAACTTCAGTGGATCTTAAGACTTTAGGTAGCATTATGGTTCATCATTGGAAAGCACGCCTTGACATGGAACCTGACCATTTTGGATACATTTGAATGCTTAAGGGTGTATGACAGATTCTTTTTCTTGCAATGCTTCTGAACAAACTCCGTGGCTTAATAAACATTGGTATCTGGTGAGTATCGTGGTAAATCAACAAAATCCTCATAAAACTTAACAAAGATTGTGCTTCATCAACAATTCTCCCTTTTTCCAGATTGTACTTCTGGATGAAACAATTGATCTTTCTCTACAAAATTTACATCTGTTGGTGCAAAAAAGACATTTATGGTGGGCTCCATACCTCCCTGCCATACTTGAGATGGAACCTCTCAAGTCTCCATATTCAACCAATTTCCTACTCCCTCAAGTGGTCATACTTTGTGCTTATCATCTCCTCATAGGTTCATCTTTGAATGACAAAGAAATAAACCAACTTTGGACCTAAAAAAAAATCCACTTCTAAAAGAAATAAGAGGAACCCCAAAAGACCGGAGCTAGAGCCACCAAGAAAACAAAACAAAATACCAAGCAAGCCAGAAAGGCAAGTGGGGTCCCATCCATGATGAGCGTGGTGTGAATAGGTCACAACAGAACTGAAAACCAAGTGAGGATAATAACAAATAATTTTGCAAAACAATTTTGAGGCACCAATAAAAGACTAAACAAGAACTTTATGACACTATAAATTAACTGGGCAAATGAATCAACATTACATGAAACTAGATTAAAATTGCAAGTATTAGAACATGCAAGAAACTTTTTAAAAAGAATCAGATCAAAATATGACACATGAAATTGTGCTGAGTGGAAACCCTCAAAACCCAACTAGATTTTGTCACAGGTCACAACCACTCCAAATCCTTTTATTAAACTGAGCACCAACTCATACTATTTTTTTTAGCAGCACCTACTGCAAGGTGCTACAACCCCTATATTATTCAATAGCCTTGAGTGAAATCATGATTATATATTTGTAGCAAATTCTGCAACTATATTATAATAAACTATTATTACAAATCACTATATTTTTAATATGCTCACTTAGATTTCAATAACAAGATTTTCTTGTATCACTAAAATTTCATTCACACTTCTTCTCTTTCCACACACACGACTGCACCTATATATCCTTCTTATTGAAACGTATAGACATTCAGTTGTGTATGTTAATTTAACTGAAAACAAACTGTAAACCCTCAAGAAAGATGAAACCCTTGTATGGCTCAAATATGAATAAGGATAACAGGAATTTATTTTTTCAAAGACACTTGAAGTAGTCTTTTTGAAAAACTGTAACAACCTTTTTGCTCAAAGCTCGTGAGAACCAACTGAAAAATAAATGGTTTGATGAACTTATTACAAATAACCTTGAGTAGAAAAGAACCATAATAAACTCCAACAGATGATTCATTTGAACAAACCCTTAACCATCGGTTACGAAAAATTTAACAAATACAAAATAATAGATATCAACTTTAATGCTGGTTACCCTCATAATAGGGTACCGAGAATTAGAAACAAATGTTTTAAGAAACTGAAAGTCAGTAAAACTTTAATGGATTTCTCTATAAAAGTCATAAGAATATTCTATAGAATCTTTAAAATGAAGTTATGATATCACCATTAAACTGAATGTGGAGCAAGTGACCAAAGTCATACCTGTATTAGCAAAGTAAATAGCATAAACTTTCACCCATAGAGAAAAAATTATTTGTTGAGTCTGTTGAATGAAACAATATTATCATCAAATGAAAGAGCTCAACCTGTAGAACA
>MU222843.1:6942-20384 GCA_018584345.1 Thuja plicata
CCCATACTTGATGGTTGATTTGCTTTTGTGAGGATCTTTTCTATGAATGATTTATAAGTGATTGACTTCCTTTGTAATCCTTATTGCAATTTTGTCTCTCCCAGAGACTTTACAAAATTGAGCTTCTTGGTTGACAAGATGGGGACATTACAGATGTCACGTATCAAGGGGCTAAGCTATTTTCCGTTACCGTTGCAGAGCTAAATTATCATCTCATACTGATTCCAATTACTGCTAAATGGATCTTGTCTAGTTAGCCACATGAAGATAGTGTTGCACAATACGTAATGGAGAAATGAAATGGTGTCTCTCAATACGAGTCAGGATCTGCTCTGCACTTCTTTCTTTTGTTCATATACCTAGGTACAGCACCTAGGAGCCAAAAAAATTGAACTTTGAGGCTTGGATGCTGGTAGCAATGAGCTCATCAGTTCCATCAAAGTTAATAAAATTATCATTCTGTTGAAAACAGAGAAACTCCTGGCCCAAAATGAGGACTGAAACAGCTCAGCTCATGAGGTTGGAGCTGAAGGCTCAATCCACAGAGAGCCTGAATGGTAAACCAAATATGTATTACCGTGCCTGATTTTCATATACATACCTACCACAATAGTCAAACAACATTCCAAAATGATATTTAGTGAACCAGATAGCATCAAGTATCTTGTGAAAGTGTTACTACGGAGGGCAGGGGCAAATTACATTGGCCCCTCACCTTCCCTTTTCAAAAAACAGTCTTCAACACAAAAAGTGTGGTAAAGTACTGATCCAGCACCAGGCAAAGAGCAAAAAAAAACAAGAAATTCACAGGGAGATAAGGAAATTATGCAGACCCTTTCACTATCCTTTGTGCACAGAGACAATTTTTACATTTAGTACCCCTAGGGGGAATAGGGATTTTAACCAGATATTCCTCTTCCTCATCCTTATAGCTTGTACAGTTATCAGATATAGTGCCAAAAACCACAATTGAACCCTCTTTGCCTTGACAACTGCTTCCAAATCCTTCTGAATTTTGTGTTGTTTAATCATTGTCTCGTGAAAATGTTCAAGATTACAGTGAAATGAAATCTCCAATATATGTCTAATATTAGATTTGTTGTTGTGCTAAGGGTATGTACTTATTGTTAGGGAGAGCACAGTGGCACAATCTCTTGAGGATGTTTCGGTGCCCCAAGGACTGACAACAATCCAACATCAAATTTGTCTTGGCTTCACATACACCTACACATGGGGCTTTAACCATTTACTCGGTAAGGTCATAGGTTCTGATGGTCAATTCCTTGAGATCTGGGTTAGCTGTTTCATGTTCTATGTATTCTATGGAGTTCTCCAACATCATTTCACCTTCAACCCTAAGTCTTCTTGATTAATTCCTCATTGGTTTCACTCTAGATTCCTTTGCTCTACCCCATTTACAACAAGCACAACTCGCTGAGGAAGCCATCCCAGCAAACGCCTTGGACTGTGAGGAGAGAGACAAAAGATACATAGCCGAAGCAAATAGCAAGTAGAAAGTAGCAACCTTCACCTCAACAGCCACCGTATCTACTGCTGAACATGCAAATGGTATCACTATATTATAATCCAAAATAATTCTCACCCCTTCGATAGGTATGATCATGACGAGTCTCATCATATCAAATTGTCCCCAATCTCTTAACCTGCTGCCACTTCCTACATGGCGTACTCTCCCAATATAGGGCCTGCTTGTGTCTTTTCTAATAACTTGAAAATTGCTTTTCTTTCACAAAAAATATCAGATTTTTAATTTCAAGTATTTGTTAAAGAAGACAAAGAAAAATGAGAATGATAATTCAACAAAGTTTCTTTATTCAGTGTTACTAGTAACCCAGGCTGATTGTGCAAAATTCTGATTGCCACCCAGATATATAGACACACGAAAAGATTCTTTGGCTGCTCATAGTGCTGGAAAATGTTCTTTGTACAAGGAGGGAAGGGATTTAATGACGTCCACGAGACCGGCAGCCTATGGGACCAAGAGAAAACCAATTAATCTGCATGCTAAATCCTCTTCATGTTGACCCTTCTGTTGTGGATCCGAAGCAAGAAAGTTGCCGTCCTGTGTAATCTTGCCTCTTCAAAAAGTTCATTCAGACTGTTCACCTTAAAGTTGTCTTTGTATTGACTGCGGATATCATCATATGCCATACACTCTTTGATAAAATGCCATTCCGTTTCCACTACCCCTTTGCTGCAAAATTTACAGGTTCTTTCTTCCCACAACTCTTTGGGAACTTTCCATCTGCCGGTTTCACATCTCAAATGATGAGAGCTGGTCCTCTGTTGAGCAATTCTAATTTTGGCCTTTCCTTTAATAGTCTTTATCACCATGTTCCCGCTTGGGGTTAAATTCTTTGACACAGTAAGCTTTTTTTCTACCTGATTGTTTTGTCCACATAGCAGTCTTGAAATTTTCTAACACCCACTTTTTTTTATCTCTTCATTAGTGTTTGGGCACTCATGCAGATTTATATTCCATTTGTCCAACCATTTGTTATTTTGTTTATTCCATGTTTTTTTTCGTACGTTCTAACTCCTCTTCAACCACCATCTTAGGCCAGCAATGTTTATCCATATTTTCAACTTTTTTGAAGCAACTTAGCAAACAAATGATCGCTGAGGCCTCGATCGGAAACATATCAGCCTCTGCTAAGAGTATCTCGTAAGGAACCGTAGACTTGACCTTGAGGTTACTAGTGATACGATGTTTTTGAATTCTTTCTATTTGCCGCCATTTGTGATTTGACACGTTAACCCACCAAACCTCACATCCGTAAAGAATAACCGTAACCACCAATAGACCAAAGAGAGTCTTCTTATTCTTCCAATCCCACAACTCCGCTTGCCTGCACCTATTCTGGAAAAGGTAAGATGCTTTCCATCCCCCCTGTATTCTTTTTGATCTGCATGTATCCCAACTTAGTCTATAGTGGAAATCAATTCCTAGATATTTGTACTCATCCACGGTCTCTAAAGATCTGCCCTCAAATATAAAAGTATTCTGCTGTTTTTTCTTTTTCAAAGAAAAGATCACGACTTTTGTCTTAGTGGTATTAACTTGCATTCCTGGCAAAAGAGCTCCAAATTTTTCAAATGTTTTCTCAAACCTTGAGCATATTTAGCAATAAGAATAAGGTCATCAGCATATAAAAGTTGTCTAATCACATACCCTGCCAAGAGTATGCCTTCTGCATTGGCCTTGTTTAACTACTCTTCCAATTTATCGATGTAAAGACCAAACAGAGTAGGGGATAAAGGGCACCCTACAAGGGGTGCTTATGTCAAGAGTGCCATTGCTTTTTATGGTGGAAAGCTGACCGAAAGTTAAGCTAGGCTGTATGTTTTTGAATTTGAGCTAGTGAAACTAAGGACAAATTATCTCTGTTTTTAACAGACATTCATGTTTTTAGGCATGGATTGGGTTGTTGGCTTCGTTGGTCTTGTATTGCCTTGAGAATCATGGTTGCTGTGACCCAAGCAATCTATAGCTCCTGTGAACCAAGGCATTTTCTAAATCGTTTTCAGTGAAATAAATGGCAGAAATGGCTTTATTCAGCTTTGCATTCCCAAAGAGAGCTTGGACATTTTTAAGATAATTATTTTTCCTTGTTATACGGAGGGTACTACCTCAAAATTTTAGATAGATTCTAGAAAGGCCATGGGATCTCAAATTTTTGCAGCTTATATTGAGATCTATGCTTGCTAAGGATATGGATGACTGAAAGGTATTAGGTTAACCACGATAGTTGTTTTACTTGATAGTGGAAGCAGGTTTAAAATATACACAAAGAGCCCCTTACCTGAAATGGAAAAAATCAAAATCCTAATTATTAATAGTAAGGAAAGCAAATAAGAGCTTCAGTCTTGGTAACTTGGTAATGTGGCCGTGCCGTAACATGTTAGTCTGGTTCTTAATGTTATCATAGCCAACTAATAGCAGTCTGGTTCTCAATGTCAGCATAGCCAACTAATAGCCGAAAATTGTGGGATCATGAAAACTTTGTCTGACCATATTGTAAGCAAGTTTTGCAGTAAAATCTGAATGGTAATGTATGCACAAATTTGGTCCAATTGAAAAATATTATACTAAATTTGCAGTAGTGCAATGTCCCTAACTTAATGTTTGAATTTTTTTCCAAATGTTAGTATAAATTGTAAATCGTCACACCTTCTGATCACCAAGATCCTGATGTGGGCAGGTGAGAGTGTACAGTGATTGGCACACTAACTTACTAGCGGCAAGCTGCATGGTTCTACAATGTATGTAGTACGGAATATTGGAATAATTTTAGATGATTATTCTTAATGACAAAAGCAACACACTGTTTGCAAGAACACCTAAAAGCCTTAGAACTATTTTGTTAGGAGGTGGGAATGCAAGTGAACTTTGGCAAAACAAACGTTGTGATTCTTTTCTTGAGAAAAAAAAAGAAGCAAATAAGTTTTGAGTTTGAAGGAAATCCCTACAAATGGTAAACAAATACAAATACTTGGCACTGATTTTTGTAGCAACAATAATTGGGAGGCGTATAGGATAGAATGATAAAAGGGGGATGAAAAGCTCTACACATGTTTCAAAATAGATCTAGATCGGTTGAACTTGGAGATTGGAAAACAAGTCAATATCAAAATGGAGACAAATAGAAAGGGTACAAAGACATTTTGTTGCAATTAGTTTCAAAATAAAAGTCACAGTCCCATATAAGATTGTCTTACTCGAGGCCAGAGCCTTGCTAGTTTCAGTGGCAACAATAATTCGATTTCGAGAATATTTGAAGAGAATAGAGAAGATGGAAGGACATCACTGCCCCGATATTGCAGTGGAGGAAAAATTAAATAGAAGAAAGAACACATGGAAGGAGCAAAAAGCCATGTGGATGAATAAATGGGGAACCAATATGCAGTACTGCCTAAACATAAATATGTAAATTAGAAGTTATGTGACAGAGAAAATCAAAGCTGTCTTGTGGACAAAATAACTCAGTTGAGAAATAGAATATTATGTCACGCAATTTAACCTTATTAGATGTGACCACGAATAGAAGCACTTTATAAGGGTGGATATAAAGTGGAAAATTAAAATGCAAATAGGCCCATTAAAAACCAACTCACATCATCTGAAGTGTGTGAAATGGGGAGGTGGAAAAGACCCAAAGAGGAGTGGGTTGATAGGGTTTGCTATCACTGCACATCAAGATTAGTGGAAATAGAATGGCATGACATCAATGAGTGTACGGTATGCGAGGACATTTGAATCAATTATGTTAATACTGTAAAAGTTGAATCTTTCACAACTTTGTTTGAGGAGGAACAGATAGCAAAGACAGTAGATTACTCAATCAAAATCCATAGTACAAGAGCCGTGATCAGTGAGGAAATAGATGCCAGTCAAAATTATGGGCTGTGGTTTGTTGGTTGATGTTTTTGTTGGCTTCAAGCATAATTTAACTTTTGGGTTCCATAGATTGGCTGGTCTCTTAGATGTCATTAAAAAGTTTCATTTCAATCAGATTTGATGATTTCTATAGATGTATTAAGATGCATTTTCTTTCTCAGAAAGGGACATGTATGACAAGTTTGTTGAATTAAAATTCTCTATTGAAAAGAAATCGTCGCAATCACTTGAAGACCTCAGAGAGACAGTGATGCTGAATATGTTGAAAAAGCATTTTCAAACTTTTGTGCAGCTCATGGATTCAAATGCAACATGCAGCACCTTACACAGCAGAACAAAATAGTGTCACAAAGTGGAAGAATCATATTCTACAGGAGACCACTATTTGAATGATCCAATCATTAAACACGGTCCTTGGTTTTTAGTGAACTATCTATTATGTAATTTCTGTTCATAATCACTCTTTTTACAGGATTACACATGATATAAAACTAGAAAAGGCTTGGAACAAAAGAAACCCCGACGTTAATAACTTTTATGTGTTTAGCAGAGACCCTCACACTCATGTTGCTGATGAAGAGTCTAAATCCATGGGCGCCACAAATCAACCATATATATTTTCCATCTGTTATAAAGGTGTCAAAATTTTTATCGTCTTGTGTCTAGCATCTCTAAGGTTATTTTCAAGTGGGATTTCCAAATTTAGGAACATTCCCTAGCCTGCATGCTAATGTATTCTTAATTAACCTTTTCCACTGCTTCTCTATATTTAGCTCATATGGTGCCTCTTTTAGATAGTAGTGACTTGGAACCTAGAGTTACTTCACCCCCTCCAAATGAGCCTCTTGCCCTTTGTGTCCACCCCCCTCCAACGTCGGTTACAATTGGTTGAGCCAAAGTTGGCATTTTTTTTGGCAGAGCAACTGATGGTTGCATGACTTGTTTTTGGCATTAACTAGAGTAAGTGGGCATTCTAGATGCTGCTTGTCATCCTGAAATAGATTAAGCAGTGAGTGGTCATCTAGAGGGGGGATTTCCTTGAACAAAATAAATTGTTCTCTACTCAAGAATGACACATGCGTTTAATCCCTCTTTTTAAGGGAAGAAAACATGTATGCTAGAAACGAGTTTATAGGACAAAACACTTCTTTGATGGAAGTGTTGAAACGTATGGGGAACAATTTGAGTGGCTAAGGTTTTCTCTTATGTCAAAGGTATTGCCTATTTTGAGACTTTTTTGCCAATTACAAAGATGGAATCCGTTTGGCTTGTTCTTTCACTTGCGGCTTCACATGGTTGAGATCTTTATCACTTGGATACAAAGAGCACCTTCTTGCAAGATGACTTATAGGCAGTAGTTGACATGTAACATCTTGGATTGTTTCACAATCTTGACTGTACACCTGTATGGTAACTCAAGAATTCTATCTATTGCCTCAAGTAGCATCCTTAGAGCTGGTATGAATAAATGTGTAAGTGTTTTCTTGATATGGGATCATTATTTTTTCATCTAGTGTGCAAACGATGCACTTCTTATTTTTGTTTTCTTTGTTGACAAATTCGTAATCACTAACCATTCATATCATTAACCATTTCTAACAAGAGGGGGCCACTTAACTCAACATCAGTAGGGGCTTTAAAGCCCGCCCCACAATGATGCCCTTCCAATAAGGAGACCTATCACACATAGATTATGATTAACCATTAGACAAAGCATAGTTCAACTTCAAACTATAAATTTTAAAATTTAATTTTAAACTTAAAGCAATCAAATAAAAAGAATTACTTGGTTGCAACAAATGGAATGTTGCAAAAGTACCAAAACTTGCAAATTTGTTTTAATGCAGCATCATGGACCTTCTTGTTCCAACCCATGCTCTCAAGCGAGGGTTGTGCACCAGGAGTAGTGCGTGACACAAAATAATTGTCCAACTTCAATTTTCGGACTCTAGGGCCAAGGGTAGTAGTGCCACTAGAAGGAGCAGCAGTAGAAGCACTAGCACTAGGACTAAAAGGAGGCATGGAAGAACCTTCTCTAACACAACCTGCAGATGTGGATGCAGATGTGGATGCGGATGCGGTTGTGGCTGTGGATGGGGATACAGATGAATGGGAGCCAATAGCATTTATCTCTTCTTGTTGCCTCTTTTTAATTTCTTTTTCTTCATATTTTTACCGGACATAACAAAAACGAATTGCCTCGGCAGTTGCCTTTAAACATGGTTCAACATCATTGCCAGGTATGCTGACAATATGTTATTTAAACCTATTGATGCTACCATGATAAATTTCTTTACAAAATGAGCTTTTTGTTTGGTTTTTTTGTCTACTAGGAAAATCTTCAGTATATTTCCAAGATTCACACTTTGGAGGCATTGGGAAGAATTAATGTTTTCAAAACTTGAAGGCTGCTGCAATAAGACAAAATTACGAACAGAATTACAAATTTGTGCATTGTATTTTAGAAAAATCAGCAAACCCTACATTTGTTTTAGAAAAAAATTGTAAAAACATGCTTACATTTTTTTCTTAAAAAAATCAAGGATTTGCTATTGTTCTACTTCTCTCATTGAAGTATGCAAGTTATATTTTCATAGAAAACATTCAAGATATGGAAAGTCAAACTTCAAATTTAAAAAAAAAAAATGGAAAATCCATAAACATACAAAAAAAATCAACAAAATCTACAAATTTTAACACTTGCCTCTTTCAAATGAGTTGAGAAGTCTTGGAACAACTACTATGGACTCCTTGATGCTCTCAATGCAAACCTATGCCTCCCCGTTGTGATTTTGTGGACTCCTTGATGCTCTTCTTCCTCGCTGGTTGCAAACCTATGGCCTCTTGTTTTTCTTCCTCTCACTTTTCCTCTCATCTTCTCATAACAAGCAAATAGAATGCCTTTTAGGGCAAAGAAAGCATATGTAAAAATAAAACTAAGAAAAAGTGCTTAGTTTTTTTTTTTTTTCGAGCTATCCTGGTCATGGCCCATGACCCGACGGGTCATGCTGGCGGGTCATGAAACCAGTCCAGCTCTACTCGGCCCGCGGGTTGTCAAAACTCGCACAACCCGCAGCGAGTTATGGATCACTGATTTAGAAGGGTCGAATGCATGTTTTATTTTGTTCATTTACTCCTCGATTACATCGCCTTCATGTTATACCCTTTGATTCTCCTTATTGGGGCGAAATCATACTTGGGGGACAAATATGGATTCCTCTAAGGGTGGCGGAATCTGCCACTCTTAGAGGAATTTTCCTCTAATTTCTCATTCTTCCTCCAAACTCAATATTTCACAAAATCTGCCCAACCATGTAATATTTCCTTTCTTGTTGATCTTCACCAATTTTTGGAGGCCCCAATTCATGTTTTCATGTGATAAAGACAAGTCAGAAATCATGATGCTAGGAGGAATTTAAAACAGTAATGTTTTAATGAAATATTGAATCGAATGAATTTTTACAAAGAGCTCGAAGCTCATATATACAAGACAGAAAACCAAGAATAGAAACTATCTAAAACTACAGTAGAATACAGAACTGAGCGATAAGTAGAGGGTTGAGCATTAATATTAGAAACATTCTAATAGAATTTGGATTCCTCACCCCAACATAATCTCCACTTCAAAAAACTTGACTCAAATGAAATTGATTCTCTCTCTCTCTCTCTCTCTTGTAATCAGATTGCCTTCAAATTGCTCTTTGCTCAAGTCTAAGGGCGAAAATTTAGGTGTTTTGAGGAATTTGGATTTCTCAAAGGCTGGCGAATTCCGCTTTGCCTTGACGAATTTTCCTCTTGCACTTGTGTTTCAATCTTTTACCTCAAACTTCTTCCACTAAACCATCTATCTATCCTTTCATTCCTCTTGGCAATGCAGATTTGGGGGGATTGGACCACGTTTTACTAAGTCCCAAGCAAGGTGGACATGGAGGTGTTGAGAGGAATTTGGATTCCTCTAAGGCAGGTGGATTCCGCCATGCTTAGAGGAATCACCTCTTTCACACTTCAATCTTGCCCAACTGATTTGTTTTTAGTCTCAAACTCGCACTTTCATTCCAAATAGGGGTAAGATATTTTTCTTTTCTTTACTTTTGAGGGTGGAAACCAAACATGTCAGAGGAATGTGGATTCCTCTGAGGTGGGCAGAATCCGCCATGCCCAGAGGAATTTACTCTCTTCACGACTTCACCTCAGAAAAATAACATTTTTGCTTTTCTTTTATTTTTTCTCGCCAAGATGGACTTGGAGCTTGCTTTTGTAAGGGGCAGATTTTTGGAGGGTCAAAGGAATTTTCCTCTCAACAACTTGCTGTCCGTACTTAAGTCATTTTTTCAGCTCAAAGGGCGGGAGGATTTATATAAAATATATCATTTAAGTATAAGTTATGTAATTTATACTTCAAGTTATATTTTATATCAATATCGTCAGGCTGTTTGAGATAGGTTCCAGCTTCATAGGAGTTTAAATAAAGATTCTAGATTTTGGGAGTTATAAAAAATTCTAGACTTTGCCAAATTTCATGATTCAACACGCCTTCAACACTGTTACCTCACTCAACCTATCCTGACTTTCGAATATCAAATTGAAGCTGGAACAAGGATTTTCAAAGGGTTTTAACTCATTTCATCACAAATCCCTTGATTTCAACTCCATATCCTTGACTAGCTTAGCTCGACTCTCACTCACATCCCAGACAGACTTGACCTCCCAGCAGGCCAAAATTGCTTAAACTCACTCTCGGACTTGGACACTTGAAAAAATCCACCACCTAAGACAACAACTACTGCTAAAGCAAAAAGAGGGGGTCTCCATTTGCAATGGGGTGATGGTGTGAAAACCTCAGAACTCTTCTGTCATTTCTTTTTAAGAAAATAACAACACTTTTGAAAAAAACATGCAGGGAAATCATTTGGTTTAGGGGCTTTGTCTGGATGAAGTTGGTTTAGAGCATTTTCTATTTTTGCTAATGTAAATTTCTGTGTCAACATTCGGTTCTTTTCCTCTGTGACGATTCTTGGAATGTTTTCTCGTATCTTCCTTTGTAAATTTAAATCTAAGCTATCCCAATTATTTAAGATACTCTTAAAAGAGGTAACAATTTCTTCTGCAATCTCTGTTGGATTCTCAATTATGTTTCCTCTTTCTCCTCTAATTTTGAGAATCCGGTTTATATTTCTCCTCTATTTAGTGCTGTTGTAAAAGAATTTGAAATTTCTATTTCCCTTTGCTAGCCAATTTTCCTTCAATTCTTGTTTTGAAAATATCTCTTCTTTTGTCAATATATCCTCATATTTGTAAAGGAGTTCCTTCTCCTTTCGATATCTCTCCTAATCCATGCCTACTCTTATTACGTCTTTGTTGCGATTATCAATTTCTTCCTCTATTCTTTCTTTTTCTGCAAATATATTTTTAAAATGTTCTTTATTCCATTGAAGTAGTTTTTGTTTGATTACTTTTAATTTAGAGATTAAACACAACATTTCTGAGCCTATAGTCTGTTCCTCTTTCCACCACTTTTCTACCAATTCAAAAAATTCCCTGTCTTTCATTCACATTTTTTCAAATTTGAATGGACAATTTTGTGGTTTCTTGTCCTCTTCAATTCTAAGTTGGATCGGGAAATGATTTGGTCTTGTATTAGTCATGATTTTTGTGCTTAGTGTATTTGTGAATATTGGTAAATCACCTTTAAAGAAGTATCTATCCAATTTGTCTACAATATGACCAAATCACCTTATTCTATTGTTCCATGTGAATGTACCATTCTCAGTGACTATCTCCATTAGACTGTTCTTTTGAACCCATTCCTTGAAATCTTTTTGAGCTTGCGTTTCATTCTGACTGCCTCCTCTTTTTTTGAAGTATTTATTATTGCATTGAAATGTCCCCCTATGATGTAATTGATCTCTGTATTCTGATCCAAGAATGCCCCTATCTCTTCCATTCCTTTTTTTTGTTGCTTAGTGTGGGACCATAAACATTTATTAGGAAGAAGCTATGTTTTTGAAGAACAAAGGTTCAGTTTAGCAGTTGGTGGTGTGGGTTACTATGTCACTTTCAGAATCGATTTTCAGGTTCTTGGAAGCTCTCCAAACTTCTCAAAGGACCATACAATTTAGTAAGTCACCTAATTGCCTTTGATCATCATCCCAAGTCTTTAATATCATGATGGTATGATCAAAATTTGATTTCTATATCATATTAGTGCTTTCCACTATAGTTCGTAGGCTCGGACTCGGAGAGTACTTGGCAAGCCCAAAATTTTCAACTTCGCAAAAACTCGGTAACTTAGAAAGTACTAAAAATTAAATTCCCTTGAAGAGCACATTTTTTTTGTAAAATTCAATTACAAAATGTAAAAAATTACAAAGTGACATCTCGAAAGCAAAAATGCATGGTTTTATAGCAAAAAAAAGAGTGAAAAACACATTTTAACCAACGTTTTACTTGCGTAGGCATATTTACCCACATTTTTTTGCATCTATAAAAATGCGAGAGTTAAACTTGTGAAAAATCGCCCAACAAAATAAAATAGAGTACTAGACAACTCGAAGAGTTCTCGCAGAATTTGCAAACTATGCTTTCCACTATTTGGGTAAATTGATTTAATCATTCACTTAAGTTGTCTAAAGTGGAATCATTTAAATGATAGCTTGGTGTAGTAATTCAATTAAAAGGTGTAATAAGTGCATTTCAAAGTTGGAAGTCTAGCCTTGGGGGCTTTTTCACACATTGAACTATTATTTATTCTTCAAAAAGGTCATTTGGTGAATAATTGAATTGTTATTTTAAAATTATGAATATTCCCTCTAGAAAAATTATAAAATGAGGGTGAGCGCATTTGCAAGGTGAGATAGAAAAATGTTATTTATTTGTGTTGTTGGAGATACCTTGAGTTCTTGCAAAGCTTTTTGAGGACAAAAATCCTCTTGAAATTATTGGTTTCGAGGATGTAAACCTCCTAGCTGGCTAGTGTGGTTTGATACAGAGATCTGCATTGAGCTACATATTGAAGCTTTAATTTTTGTGTTGCAATGACGGATGCGTTTATTGTCTTTTGCTTGTTTGTGATGATATTGATGAAGTTCTTGTAGGTGATTTGTAGGGTTTTTACAAGGCTGGCCATACTAGCTCTAGGTCGTGCAAACTTGGGAAGCATGATGTACAATATAAGGCTAGAAAATGGTTAATGAGGCTGTATCACATGCTAATTTATGTTTGTAAGGGGGCGCTTGTACTCATGAAATGAAGTGCTTGCCTATACCCATGGAGGATGTTTAGACATGATTGGGGTTGCATTTTTGATGATGGTATGCTCAAAAGCAGGCCATAGCCTTTCTTGGCCTTCCTATTCCTTATATCAGCGTTACGGAAGACTTGCTTATGTCGAAAAACCAATTTCCAGATTGATATATCTTCCTTCCACTGGGTTGGTCAGAGTTGGAGCCGTTTTTAAGTAGTATTTCAATGTAGGTTCATGCTGGGTGTATTGGACCAGAGTCTGAGATTTCTGGAGTGTTTTACTTGTTGTCCAGACCACTTGCTGCTTGTTTCCAGAGTGTGTCAGACCTGCACCCGCATCCTTTGCCATTCAAACAAGCTATGTCATTGTTATTTCATGGTTAAGGTGTTTGGTTCTTGATACTTGGCTCTATTTTGGTATGTTACAACAGATTTATTTTATATCAGCACTTTATATCAGCAATAGTTCCCTTTTATTAACATTTTTTAACAACAGATATGCTTCTATTTTGGTGTTGTTGCATGTGAGCTAACGTTGTAAACACTGGATGGTAGAATTGCCAGTGTGTTTGGCATAAGCTCTTTGATTATTGTACTCACTGCACTGAATAAGTTTTTATTCTGCTGGTGCACTGAATAAGTTGTTATTCTGCTGGTGCACTGAATGTGTGGATGATTTGGTTGATTCTTTCCCCACTGAACAAGTGGTTATTTTGTATTTTCCCATTGAACAAGTGGATGTACCCGTTCTTTGCCCATTGAACAAGTGGATGTTTATAAT
>MU222843.1:25368-37924 GCA_018584345.1 Thuja plicata
GTGACTGTTCACATTAGAAATGACATGTTTGTTCACAATGAAGTGACGTGATTGTTTATAATAATTATCGGTTTGCTTTAATACAAATCGCATTTGTTAAGGCTGCGATATATAGTCACTATCATGATTGTTATGTATTAACAGTCACGATAGTATCGTGACTGTTAATACATAACAATCATGATACACATTCGCTGTTTAAACCGATAATCATATAACCCAATTTCAATATATATACGATATGCCATTTAATATATATGTGTGTGTGTGTGTGTGTGTGTGTGTGTTTGTTCTAATGCATATTTAATTCAGATATATATATCCACTTATTATTATATATATATATATATATATATTATATGCAAGGCATTTAATAAACACGAACGAACAATACTTTAACAATAATCGCACCTTGCTGAACAATTTTTTGTGTACTTTTTTCAGTATCACATTAGCTCTCTACTGAATAAGTTGTATTGACTGGCTTGCCTCTTAGTGCATTTCTCTTAAGTTGTAGCGTTATAGTTTTATTGTATAATCCTGAACACCGTATGCTCTCACGTTGCCCATATTGGGAACTTGGTGGTTGGAAAGTGGAAGGGAAGTTGCATTGTATCTCACTTTGAGTTGCAAAGTTATTCAAATTTTTTTTGGGGGTGGATATTGCATGTCATCAAAATCTAAGCTGGATTTTGATTAGGATTAGATGAGAACTCAAGCCAAGTTTCCAAGATGGGAGTTTGTGTTGACTTGAGCAATTTTAATCTCCACTGTGTGTTATGGTTCTCTGTGAAATGATCTTTTCTTGGCTATTTTACAATTCAAGCAAAATACTAATATTTATTTGGAAGAAATTGTTCATATCAACAAAGAGAAAATTGTTGAATGTTCAATTTCACTAACCCCGGGAATGAGGAAGGCTAAGAAAATTCTCCTCCAATTGTTGTTATACGGAAGGGGACATTACGGTTCTCCCTTCTTGGGATTGATTGTCTTCTAGCAATCGCGAATTTGGATGCTTCAAAATCTTCACCTTCCCATGTTGCATCCTCAATTGGTAGTAAGTCTTTCCATTTGATTAGATATTCCTGGACCACCTCTTTTCTCAACTTCTTCTCTCTCTCCAATCAGGAATACCTTCTGGAACTAATACCAAATTTCCTTCTTTGTCAAGTGGGGGCAATTTTTGAGATGTAACTGTATGATGTCCCAATGCTTTCTTAAGGCAAGAAACATGGAAAATGCTATGAACCTTATTGCCTTCTCGCAGCTATAACTCATATGCAACTTCGCGTACTCTTCTTAGTATCTTGTAGTGCCCATAGAAACGTGGCTTTAGTTTTTCTGCTCTACTCTTCTTTAGTGTGGACTGCCTGTATGACTGTAGACGCAAGAAAACCGAATCCCCAACCTAAAATGTTCTCTCAACTCTATGCTTATTTGCATACATTTTTAATTGATTTTGAGCCTGCTGAATGTTATCTTTCAGTGTCCTGAGAATATCTTGATAACTTTGAATTGTCTCCTTTCCACGAGGGACCTTACTATCATCAAATGCCAAGTCAACAAATGATAAAGCATCATACCCGCACAAGGCTATGAACGGAGACATGCCAATTGACATATGAAAGGTAATATTAGAGCAATACTCACCTAAGTTGACCCATCTAATCCAAGCACGTTGTTGTACGGAAACATAATTTCTAAGATAGTCGTCAATCCACTTGTTTACAAATTTTGTCTCTCCATCCATTTGAGGGTTGTAGCTGGTGCTTGGCGTTAATTTGTACCCGCTAATCGGAAAAACTCGTGCCAAAAAATACTGATAAATCAACTGACTGTTAGGAAGACCATGCAACCTGAACACCTCCCTGAAAAATAAATCTGCAACTTGAGGTGTTGAATAATTTGTAGCAATGGCGAAGAAATGTGAATACTTTATCAACCTGTCCACAACTATAAAGATACAATCTTTCCCTTGAACTCGTGGAAGTCCTGTATTAAATCCATGGATATTCCTTCCCACTTTTGTTCAAGTATGGGCAATGGCTGAAGAAGGCTTGCGGGATAGGTGTGTTCTGACTTGTTATGCTGACAAGTCAAACACTCTCGTCCTTAAGAGCCTTCCAGGAGAATCTCTCCCGCATCTGACGATATGTTTTGAAAAAACCCGGATGTCTTGCTAGAGGGGTATCATGCAATGCCCTTATAACTTTGTCCTTCAATTTATATCCTCGTACAAGATAGATTCGGTTCTTATATAAATTGCATCATCTACTATAGAATACTTGTCATCCTACACCCATCCATCAACCAAATCACAAGCAAATGTGTTTTTGGAATACTCGGCCAACAATTGAGATTTCCAATCAGCTAAAATCTCAGTGGGAGAGCAGAGGGTGGGTTTCTTGGAAAGAGCATTAGCAACAATAGTCTTTTTTCCCTTGATAAATTCCACATCAAAATCATATGCCCAAATCTTGCTTACCCATTTTTGTTGCCGTTTAGTGAGATCTCTCTGTTCCAAGAAATACTTAAGACTGTTGTGATCAGTCTTGACAACAAATTTTGCACCCACTAGATATTGTCTAAACTTAGCTAGCACATGCATGATAGCTAGCATCTCCATATCATAAGTGGAGTACATCTCTAGATCTCCGAGTTTCTTGCTCTCAAATGCAATAGGGTGCCTATTCTGCATTAAAATTGCACCAATCCCTTGCCCCGATGCATCACACTCAACAACAAATCGCTGTGTGAAGTCTGGTAGTGCCAATACTGGGCACGTGCTCATGATTTCCTTGAGTTTGTCAAATGTAACTTGTGCCTTGGTAGACCAATGAAATGTACTCTTCTTAGTAAGATCTGTCAAGGGTGATGCGGCCAATCCTCTCAATTCAGGTATGTTCTTCGGAGGTGGCCATCTAAATTGCCTGTATTTTCTCTTGGTGCCAGTCTAAAACACCATCAACTCTAATCACATTTCCCAGATAAAAAGTCTCCGTCATTCCGAACTCACATTTGGAAGCCTCCACAAATAGCGACTGTGCCCCCATGATGCTCAAAACCACATCCAAATGTTGCAAATGATCATTCCAAGTCTTTTTGTATATCAATATGTCGTCAAAGAACAAAACATATTTCCGCAATTGCTCACATAAAGTGTGGTTCATGCAAGACTGAAATGTTGTTGGTGCATTTGTGAGTCCAAATGGCATGACAAGGAACTCGAAGTGCCCGTAGTGACAATGAAAAGCCGTCTTATGTATATCTTCTTCTCGGACACTAATTTGATGATAGCTTGAATGAAGATCAATTTTGGAAAAGTACACAACCCCGTGTAGCTCATCTAGAAGCTCATCGATCCTGGGAACGGGGTGCCTTTTTTTTATGGTCTTCTTGTTCAATGCTTTGTAGTCTATGCACATGTGTAACATTTCATCCTTCGTCTTGACCAATACAACTGACGAAGCGAAAGGGCTGGAACTAGGACATTTGTGACCCATTTGTAATAGTTCCTTGATTGTTTTTTCAATTTCCTCCTTAAAATGGCGTGCGTGTCTGTAAGGCGTATTGATAACTAGCCTTGTGCCCTCCTCAAGCTCAATGACATGCTCAAAGCCACGATTAGGTGGACAACTAGGAGGAATATCTCCAAATACATCACTATGCTTATCCAACACAGTCTGGATAACAATATGATATTGTGGTTCACTACTAGGGAAAGATTTGCTAGATACAAAACACTCGACTGCCCACTTCACATCATCATGCCTGAATAGAGCCTCCATCCTCCTTGCTAAAACCACTCGTGGACCGCTATCTGCGATAGCCTTAAGCACAATTTTCTTACCATCAACCATGAATTCCAACTGTATTTGCTTGAAGTCCTAAACATACCGCTCAAGTGACTAACCACTGAATACCCAAAATGGCATCCACATTACTAAGCTGAGGAATCACTCTGGTGCAACTCAAATGAAAACCATTAGCAACTATGACATTGAATCCTGGAAACTCCTCAGTCTTGAGCCCACGTTTCATTACTAACCCCTCATCAATGAAATTATGAGTGGCTCCACTGTCTACTAGGCAAACCATCCGCAGTCCCTTAAGAACACCTTTTAGTCGGAAAGGATGATTGCAAGGTACTCCAAATAAGGTGACAATGTGTGGAGTCTTATTGACTGTAGTATCCTCCAATTCTATCTGTGGCTGGTCCTGTGCATCATCTTCACTAGTACTGGCCTTACGCTCATCCTGATCCTGACCATCAGAATGGACCTCAATCAAATGTACCTTGCCTTTTCCAAAGCAACGATGACCTGACTCCCAAGGCTCCTTGCAAGAGAAACATAATTTTGGAAGCCATGTTCTTTTGTTGATTAAAGTTTTTCTTATCAGATTTCCAGGGGTTGAAACTTTTCTTCGGTGGCTAATCGGATGGTGTGACATCCAAGTCAAGCGCTAAACCAATGACGTCATCTAGTGAACTAGGTTTATGAGTCTTAACTAAACTTTTCGACTTGTCACTTAAGCCTGCTACAAAAAGCATCATGACTCTTTTCTGTGGCATATTAGGAACCATTACAGAATTTTTTTGAAATTCATTGATGTAAGTTTCCAAATGTGCTATTTGTTTTTGTTGGGTCAATTCCCTGTGATAGACTTCTATATCTTATCTGTCAAAGTGAGTAATCAGCCTTTTAACAAATTCTTTGTAGGAATGTATCACGACATGATCTTAGGAAACTAATTCATGGTGCCACCAGTCATATGCTTACTCCCTCCAGGTGCATGGTAGCAAACTGTATTGCTTTTTCCTCTTCCATGGGCTTGAGTGCCAAGAATGTGTCTAACTTATGAACCCATGAACTTGCTAATATTCCTTCGGTTCCATTAAAGGTTTGTATAGAAATTTTATTCAAAGCATCCTTATATTCCAAAGGCTGAGTGCCTTGCCCTCTAGGCCCTTTGTCTTGCCTTTCCAGGCGGTTTCTATTCTTGTCCTTATGCTGGTTCAAGAACCGATTTAAATTAATTAACTGCCTTAAATCAGCTAGAAGGTGCATGTATTTAGCACGGGCTACCAGAATATCATCTACGATGTATGTCTTTGCTTCCTCTTCATTTGGAATTGGTTCTCTTTCAACTTGACGGGATAGAAAAGTGAGAAGTAGTGGTCGATCAGACCTTGTATCCACTGTCCTCACAACATTAGAAGCTGCTCTGTCTTGGAATTGTTGCATCATTTGTTACTGCTGTTGGGCAACAATTGTCAGGAAATCATTGAGTTGATTATTCTTTCTTCCATCTTTGTGTCAACTGGGTTGCTTTCAACTCCTTCCACTTGCTTTCCAGACCGACTTCTTGTATTATACCTGTGCGGTTCAGACCCTCTAGAGTGCATAGAAACATCTTATACTGACATGCATTTGATTAGGAGTAAAAAACAATCATAATTTCTGACATGCAACTGATATAACCCCGCAGGCTAGCAGGATTTGTGGCTCTGATACCACTGAAATGATCTTTTCTTGGCTCTTTTACAATTCGAGCAAAATTCTAATATTATTTGGAAGAAATTGTTCATAGCAACAAAGACAGGATTTACAATTCCCAGATACAGAAATAACTCAAGCAAAAATGAGTAATAACCAATGAAGTCTCTATGGATTTCAGGGAATTGTAAATCCAAATAGTTGAATCCTAAATCGAACACACCAGAACTTCGAACCCGTGGCTGGCAATATTGGTGTTTCAGATTTTTGGCAGACCTCAGCCAAAATGCTTTTTGGTGTTCTAGACAATTGTTCAAGCTGCTTGATGTTTTACCTGGCTGCGATTTACTATTTACTAAAAAGCTTCCTCAGTTGGGATTGAAGATGGAAACGCTAAGGTCCCAGATTGAATGCTCCCAGAATAACTTCAATTCCACGTTCTGCTGCTACAAAAACCACAGCTTGCTGAATATAAGATCACTAACTGATAACCTATTTTGGGATTGCGTCTAGACAGCTGCTGCAACAGGGGTTTCATCCTGAACAGATACATGATATGCAGAGAGAAAAATAACGTAATCATAAACTAGAATGCCCATTCTTTCCCATCGAAAGCCTTGTAAATTCTCCTCTCCCCAAAAAGCTGCGATCCTCACAAAATCCATGTTTTTAGGCGGTTTCTATATTAACATCTCCCACCATGAGATTTTGCCTAGTAACAAAACATGTGTAACTTAAGTTGTCCCCATTAATGATCTTAATGAATAATTAGATATATTTAAATCGAACTTTAGATTTCTGGCTCTTTTCCCCAATTATTCAATTATTCCCTCTTATTCGTTCAATTTCACTAACCCCGGAAATGAGGAAGGCTAGGAAAATTCTCCTCCAATTGTTGTCATATGGAAGGGGACATTACTCTCTGTCCATTGGATTTATATATCTCTAAGTTTAAGCTTAATTAAGAAAATAATATTATCTTTTTTTGGAAACCTCCCCTCACATGGCCTTTCTCTTTAAGGCCTTTAGAGATTCACGATTAAGTGTGAGATGGATTTGTAGATTTTAACCGAATTTTAAATATTTTATGCAATACAATTTGCACCAAAACCTTGTCTCCATTGGGAGCTAGTTTCCAAGGTAATTTGAATCTTGTGCTTGTACTAAGTCTTTGATTTATCGATACTAACTTTTCTGTAGCTTCTGCTTTCTCATAGCGGTCCACAAAGTTTTAGAATGAAAGTGCCAAACAGCGGTCCACAAAGTTTTAGAATGAAAGTGCCAAACAAAGCAGTAATATTTGTCATTTTATTGCATGGGTTTGGGGTCTGTGTATTAGGGACTTTAGGTAACTTATCATAAATGCCCTTTGCTCTTCGTTTTAGCTTGGTAACGACAACTCTCTGCTTGCATCCTGGCAATAGTTTGTTACGCGCTAGTATGCCATAAGGCATCTGACGTTAAAATAGATAATGCTGTGCTCTTAAAAATAACAATATATATATATATATATATATATATATATTAAAAATTTCAAAATATAATCATATATTGTGAATGCAACTTAAATAATGAAAAATATCCAAATGCCTAAAAATAAAGAAAATAACATTTTAAAGTATTGTAATATATATAAGTATTGTAATATATATATATATATATATATATTAAAAATTTCAAAATATAATCATATATTGTGAATGCAAGTTAAATAATGAAAAATATCCAAATGCCAAAAAATAAAGAAAGTATTGTAATAGGTGTCATTGAAAGCAAAGATAATATATTGATATTTGATAAGGATCATCGAGATATAGAAAATAATTTAACTATTTTATACATACACATCTAAAAATTTAGAAAACATAATCATACAATAAGTATGCATCTTTAAATAATGAAAAGTACTAAAATGTTAAAAATAAACAAAATCAACATTTTAATGTCTTGATATTGATATTTATTGGATTATAGAAATAGTTGGTCATCATAGTGCTGCTTGATTTGGACATCTGAATGCACATTTCTTGTTGGAGTTGTACCGTGTTTTAATCTGAAAAAATAATTCTAAAATAAGGATTCTGGGTGACAGGGATGTTTAGGTTGAGTATTGTTTTTCTGACTTTTGGAAGAATATTTTTCTGACTTGATATTATTTTCAAACGAGTTTGCTTGTTTAGTGTGTAGTCTCTATAACCTCTGGCTTGACGTTGATTTATTGCTAATCTGAATTATAATAGATAATCTAATTTGTTTGTATAGTCTCCACAGACTGTGTAATGAGCATGTCTCTATCTGCTTCTGCTTTGTCTTCTCAGGCACCGTTTGGTGTCCCTGCTGTGGGCTGGTCCCCTGTTTTGTTTTTGGCAGTCCCTTTGACCAATTTTGTGGTCATTCGTTGGACATTAATAAATTTATCTTATCTTATCTTATCTTATCTATCAACTCTTTCATGCTAATTTTTGATTGTGGGTGTCAGATATTGGAATTTATGCAAAAGAACCCCTCAACTGATACGGGGCAACTCGGTGAGGAATTATTATGTGTTCGAGCATATGGTCTCTCTTATGTGGCACTTGGAATCAACATCAGGTTTGTTTATTGCCTTTCTTTATTCATATAATCTTTTATACGTTATCGATGGTTATAGGACGTGGATCAGAAACAGTGCACTTACAATGTTTTGGTTCCCATGGTGATGACCTTCACTGGTTTATTAGAAAAATGAGTTTTTGAGAGATTATCTGGTGACATTATCAAAACCCTATCCTACCTTCCCAGCCATACAAGTGAATTCAACTGCCATTGTCTTTATATAGGTGAAAATTGAACAGTCAAGCATATAACAAGAATGCAGCACACATAAATATATAATAAGAATTTGCAGCACATGCAAATATGTAACAAGAATGCAAAACATATATCATGGCAGGCCCATTCATACAAAGTTGGTTAGCAAAATTGCCCCCATGGTTGACAAAAAGATAATGTCACGAGATAATCTCTCACAAACGAAGAAAAGGAGAAAACCAAAAGCGACAAAACTCTTCACCAAAAGAGAGAGAAAACAAGATGTGAAGGATAAAATCCCATTTGAGGAAAAAGTCCCTTGCCCCACCTTCCCAAAAGAAAAAAGAGAGACCATGCATGCCCCCCTTCAAGGTAGAGTCTCCTAGAAGGATGATAGATGCTCGATATTGAATTTTGAAGATGATCTAATTTTGCTGAAAAATATTCCTCTCCTTTGGAAGAAACAAGACAGATTGTATGGAAGATGTATTCCAATGCTTGAAAGGAAGATGAGGGAAGAAAGATGATGTGTGATGTTTCTCAATTTTGCTCATGTGTCCCTATGTTGCTGCTGAAAGTTGCTACAACCAAATCAGGTGTTCTAAATGACACTAATGAAGATGACAATTCAGAATCTAATGCAGATGGATGTAGAACATTATTCAAAGACAAAGATGCGTCCTTAGAACATAAAGATGCCTCCTCCAAATGTTGTTCAAAGGATCCGCACTAATGTCAAACTGTGAGGAATGATTATGTGGAGAATGAAAAAGAGGGTCTAAGTGTTCCCTCTCAACAACTAAAGAAAAAACATCTCCATCACAGAGAAGATGAATGCAATCAATGGTGTCTCCTAAATCTGAAATGTGAAACTTTGCAAACAAACCTGCAATGCCTGTCAAGTATTCATCTTCGATAGCCAAATTTGGTAGAAAATGAATGTCATGCTGCACTTAATCACAAGAAGTCATAACTTTAGCAACACTAGAATCATCAAGTGCATGCTATTTGACTACACACTAATCATCCCCAAATGATGTTGTGTCTTCACAAGATAATGAAGTAAGAGCGCCAGATGAATTTGTTTTGCTAGGTCAAAATAATTGGGCAAACTGATGCCATTAACAGTGCAAAGCTGTTGCAACTGATGAAGCTCCAAATTGTGAATATCCAAATCAACCCTAGATTATAAGTTTTTATATAAAAATAAGTAGGGTTTTAGAGTACCTTTTTGCTTTGAGTAAGATCCTACAACAAGTTAGGGAACATTATAATTATAATTATAATTCATAATTAGACATTCTTAAGTTAGAAGTAAATATATATAAGATTAACAGATTGCGTAAATCATAGTTTAAAATGTCTCAACCCTAGAAGTAATAAGATAGGGTGATTTGGTGAGGTCCCCAAGAAAGCCCTACCATAGGCCCAAGAGTGGATATACCATCGCTCTTGGCCTCATGCGGCCCTTGCCATACAAATGAGGTGGCGTACTTAGTGTGGCATCCTATCACCATTTTCCTCATCCTTGTCACTTATCTCTTACCTTTACTGTTGAGCATCCCCATGCATTGGTTCACCATTATAGCGGTTGTGAGGATTATTTACATTAGGGTACCCAGAAAGTCCCTCCTTCCTAAGCCCAAAGGCAGTCTCCTTGCCCCCCGTTGGCCCCATGGAACTCCTTAGTCACATAACATGGGGTGGCGTGCTTAGGAAGTGACCTCATCACCATTCTCCCTTCTGTGACCTCCTTATTCCCCTACCATGGCTAATTATGACAGACATGAAACGTACATAACATTTCAGATATAATTTCTATATTACAGCATTTATAAGTTATCAGGAAAAAGCATATATTAAATCTTTGAGCTGCATATATATATGTAAATATGCATATCAACATAATAACATATCACTAAAATGCATACCAAAACTGAATAGAGAACAATTAGTAAACACTTATTATATATTACTTATATCCAGCGACGCTGTCCTGAAATTATTCTGAAGACTATTCTTAGTGAAACTCAAAATTGCTTATTTGAATTTCAATTAATAGATTCAACGGGTACATATAGCAATTTACAAGAGCTTCAAACTGAAGTTAAAGTCTTCTAAAAATAGAAGACTAAAATAAAACAATAAATAAAACACTTAAATGACGATTAACAGAAGAATCTAAAAAGCTAGCTAAAAATAGCAAATTAAAAATAATGAAATATTCTTAACACTTAGTGTCTTCATCTCTCTGCCAATGATACTGAGAAGATGGATTCGACCTTCCTTAAATATCTTTTTAAGACTGAGTTGCAGCGTTCAGACGCTAATGGATATGTCCCATTACAGATCGCAAGCCTTTATCATCGGTTTGTTTGTTTATTAACAACTCTCAAATGCTTTTACTAAATCACATTAGTTAAAATTCCGACAAGGATGATTACGATTAATTGTTTCACTTAACTTAATGGTGGTTGAAGGAAATAGGAGAAAATCGTGATGTCTTATATTAAGACAATTTTATCAGATGTGAATTGACTACTGGGTTTTCCCTTTGCAGCTATGGTCTCAGACAAGGGCCCTGGTATGTTGTTTCCTTAATGCTACCTTCTCAGTGGCACTTGTGTTTATTCCCTCTTAATATCAAACATTGATATCGGCTAAGTTGTGTCTATTTCATTCACTGATGCACAGATAATATATTCTGGGTGTTAACTATTTCATGCCGTGTCTATTATGATCCTTTATCGCAGCTTCCCCTTTGATCGCTGTTTGACTTCTAGGCCCTTCAAAAGGTTCGTTGGTCTTATCTAAATCGTATTCTCCTCTTATGGCTGGGAGTTCACTCCTACAGTATTTCTGGTGTGTAACCATATCGTATTTATAATTAATTATTCTCTCTTTAATAGTCTTGTAGTTTGGTCTTCATATATAATCAATCTAAGCTTGACTATCAACCCTCACGTAAGAACTAAAGTTGTTATTTATATTCCATGTTTAGTCTTGGTCTTTGCACTTACTACCTGCTTCGTCATGCCTTTGGGGTTGATTTTTTAATCACTTACGCCTTCCCTTCATAAGGTTGATTACCATGAATTCAATCTATGAGAATACTTTTGCAATTGTCTTTTCAGAGATTTCTCAATATTGAGTTACTGGGTGGGCCCGATGTGAAAAGGTTCGGGAAATCACAATTAGGGTTTCAAACGGGGAACATGACAGCAATGTCTGTCAAGTAATCATCTTTGATAGCCAAATTTGGAAGAAAATGAATGTCATGCTGCACTTAATCACAAGAAGTCATAACTTTAGCAACACTAGAATCATCAAATGCAATAGTAGATGAACGAGATGATATGTTAGTGCATGCTATATGACTACATTGATCATCCCCAAATGATGTTGTGTCTTCTCAAAACAATGAAGTAAGAACACTAGATGAATTTGTTTTTGCTAGGTCAGAAGAATTGGGCAAACTGATGTCATTAACAATGCAAAGCTGTTGCAACTTGCAACTGATGAAGCTCATAAAGATGTTTCAAATCATCAAGTTCTTTCAAGAAGCATGATATTGTATGCCTTTTCTTCACATAGAAAACATTTGACTCTCCACACATTGGGAGACATGATTACAACCAAAAAAAGAAATCATTCCCCCAAATTACTTAATTAAGAATCCCTGAGCAATGTATGAGGTTGGCACTTTATACTTATTGCGATTATAGCTGCCACTTGCCAAAAACAATGAAGTGGATTTGATCCTAGTGCTTACAAATGCCAAATTTGGCTACAGAATCAAAGTTCAATTTTCAGATAGAATGAGATCAATCTGATCACACCACTACAAAGTACCTAGGATGCCGGTTCGAGTTCGGGTTCAAGTTTGAGTTCGAAGCACCGGTTCGCCGGTATGGCAAAATTTAGAAAAGGGGTTTGGGTTCGGGTTCGTTTTTACAAAAACATGTAATTTTTTTTTTATATATATACATATATTTATGCATCCTAGAAGCATGATTTAAGATTAGAATGTCACATAGTATCATAAAAACATTTAAACAACAAAAACACTTGTCATCATAGCATCATGAATCATGATCATACCATCATATACTTCAAGTTCAATTTCAACATCAAAGATTCAAAACATTAAAATTAAGTCATAACATCAGTTCAAGTATCATTGTTTGAAGTTCAACTAATGGATTAATAATTTATTGATATTCTTCTTCTTCATCATCATCATCTTCTATATGGAGCCTAATAAG
>MU222843.1:37941-76256 GCA_018584345.1 Thuja plicata
CCACTTTTATCGGCGCAGTTTACACCCCAAATTATTAAATGGGGGTTTGGGGGCAAAGCCCCCAAGACAGGGTCAAGGGGCAGCGCCCTTGTGGGGTCTAGGGGCAGGCGGACCGGACCCGGACCACAAACCAGTTCGAACTTTTCCTGGTCCGGAGGGGGTCTAGGGACAAACTGGACTTCCTAGCAAAGTACGAGAAAAATTTATGCACATTTGAAAAAAATGGTAGAAAAAAATGTTTTTGTAGGAATGAGAATTGATCCTTAGAAGTTACAAAATGATAACGATACGATAACACCTGTGAGAATCTATAATGTCTAGAAAAATTAGGCAAGAAAATAGGAAACTAATTGCACCATTCTGAAGAGCAGGAAATTCTACTTTAAATTAAAAAGTTGCTCTCGAAAAGGGAGCTTGGACGATTGACATATGCCCTTTTGAAATTGGTCTGTCAAATTGAAATTGTTGATGAAGAGGGGGTAGATTGGGTAGGTCAAAAAAGTCAAACTTGAGGATCAAAAAAGTGAAAATGTATGGGTGCCTTGTGAAATTGCCTACGGCATCACAGATCTGTACCTGGGCAATTCTGGGACAGATCTATAGAATCCTGTGTGATTCTATGGGATGCCCAATTCCTTACCTGTACTTGAAATGTTAACACTCATTTCTGAGCATTTTCCAGTCTGATTTGGTCATATGCAGACTAAGTGGCTGAGATTTCAAAAAGGAAATAAAATGTGCTGAATACGCAAAGTTGGTCCTTGTCCTTTTAGTGTTGGGGGTGCTATGTGTTATGTTCCTCTAAATTTTACTGTTATGTTTTTAAGCACCTTTAAATTTTACTGTTATATTTTTAAGCACCAAATGGAGCAGGTTGTCCAGTCTTGAAAAAAGGGATCTCCCCTCAAAGTTTTTAGGTCCCAGGGACTTCACCCTGATTCTCAAGGACTGCTTTAAAGTTAAATTCCATCACAGTGCCAGTAAATTGCCAGCAAATGTTAAGAGAGAAGAATTCTCTTAGCACTTGTTGCTACTTCTTGTTCCTATCTGTGTTTCCCATATTCCATCAACATGTCTTTGAGAGTTGTAATAGTGGGATGAAGACATCTTTCAACATCTTTTGTGGATTAAATGTCCAATGACCTGAATGAAACTATTTTTGTCGGGGTACGCGATCAAGGGAAGTTTTTAAAAGTCTTTATTCTTACTAACACTGCCAACTTGAACCGTGATTGAATCAGAGAATTATTATTGTTTTTATTGAACTGATGAAGTTACAAAAATAGACTGCATGCAAGTAACATTCTCTGTCAGTTTTGTTTGTGAGTATTGACCGATTGATCGCATATGTTTTGAAACCATCAAAGATATGTACATAAGAGAACATTGTAGACGTGGAAGACATTGCTGCTGCAGGATAAATGACTGATTTGTTGCCTGTTGTCAAGTTTATGATGATCTCAGAGGCAGTTTGGAATTTCCCGATTTTGTAAATATAGACATGCAAATTCAGTATTGGTTTCAATACAACTTCTAAATATGCATGTTTTTCTCTGCAGGAATGGGCGCTTTCTGCTTCGTTCTTCTAGGAATCTTATGTTGTCATCTGCAGTTACAGAATGTGAAGATGCATTGAATCAGGGAAGTTTAACACCTGCAGAAGTCTTTATCAGCCTCCGTAACAAGAGTATTTTATATCTTTTTGCATCTGTTGGAAGATTCTTGGGCCTAAAGGTATGTTCAAAGCCTGCAATATGGACATTTAGAGATTCTATTTGGGTTAAAGCCAGTGCTGAAGTTTTTTCGTAAAGGTCATTATGTAGCATGATCTTTTTTAGTTTTACTGTTTTGTCAAGAAATCTAATTTTTGGTTGTAGGGTCAATAACTGAAGTGTGTTCAATCTTTGTCTTGATCTGTGCTCAATAGTTTGCTGGCTTATTATGTCATGCTTGTTTATATGTTTTCACTGCTCTTGATTTTTCTTCTAGTTTGTGTTCGATAAGTTTGCTCATTATGTTGTGGCTAGGCTTTTGTTTCTCTTTCTTTTGCAGTCACTTTGTTTTGATTGAGTTGGCACAATCTTCTTATTCTTGTGTATTAATATGTCCATTATGTCTTTCAAGATCTTTTCTGCCCTCTCAATGGTCAATTTTCCTTTATTTCAGTAGTCTAGGCTTTAGCTGTAAGGGACATCATCTCTCTTTGCTCTTCAGTCATAGCTGACTCTTTACCTAGAAAGATTGCTGGCTAGTACCTATCAGCCCCAAAACAGCAACCAAAACATTTGTTTTCTTTGCCGAGAAAAAATCACAGAAAAAGAAAATTTATAGAAGTTGGGTTTTCAAAGGAGGGTAGCTGCAAATAACATGATTGGGCTTATCTCTTCATTAGTATTATTTCCAATCTCTTTGGGAAAACACAGGAGTAGCTCTGTCTGGCCAGGAGAATGCAGCTAATGGAAGCAGTCCTTCAAGCTGTACCAGTCATCTTTTGACTTTCATGCTGCTCCTACAGCATCTGAAGATGGACGTTCTTTATTAGTGAAGTAACTCCTTTTAATAATAAATGGAAAATGGTAGAAAAAAGATGGATATAATACATTTAACTGTTGCTACAAGTCAAACATTTTCAAGGAGATAGCATAGTGAAAAAGTTAATGAAAACTTTGATTAATACACAGGTACAAGCATATGTATGATAATAATTTCTTTATTATTCATTACACAAATAACATAAAAGATTATAACTGTGATAATAGATACAATTAAATCATTAAAAGTACAGCATTCAACAGAAAATATATTGAGTTTGTGAAAAAAATTGTGCTCATACAAAGCCCATGACTTGCAAACCTCTATCTATCTATCTATCTATATATATCTGTATGTATGTGTACCCACTTACATATGTATGTATATGTATATGCTTGTGCTCATGCAGGAGAAAATTGACCGGTCAAAAGTAAAAGGGTATCCATTTTTAAAAGGGAGATTAAAACTTAATTTTGTCAGAGTCTCCTGAGGTAACCTATGGTTGCCCTGTGCTGGTTGTATAATCAGGGATGAGAGTAGCATTGGTTTAATCTCCAAAAATTTGCAGCCTGGAATGAATAATGAATCTGAGTTCCAGGCACTCCTAACTGGTTGAAAAATGTGTGGAAGTAAATGCATAAGCAACATTGATAGTGAGGTTGACATTTTGATCACTATCAGTGTGTTGCTTAAGAAAAACACCTCTGATTGGAAATTTTATAATGTTCTAGCAGAAATTTAGCTGATTTCGGACAAAATGGACAATGCTCAATCCAACATTGCTACAAGGAAGAAAATAAAATGGCAGACATGTTAGCAAATTACACAAGTGACCAGGCCAAATAAATCATCAGGGTGGACAGCTCACACATGTGGATTAGTATCAATTCGCAGACATTACCTGCAATATTTTATTCAGAACATCATTATTTGAACCATTAAATTTGAAATAACCTATCACACAAGGGAAATCCTAGAAAGATTGAGAGAAAATCATCATTGCAGATGTAAAATGGCATTTTCTTTCCACTCTTTAAATATAAATATGGCTCACAAAATATCATTGTTGAATCTTTGCAATTGCAGAGAATTATCTGTTTCCAAGCAGTCGGGGCAGATTTTCTGTATTGGCTAGTTGCATGTGCTTGAAGCAATTCTAAGTGGACGCTGGAAACAATGTATTGGAAAAGTATGAAGCGCATAAGCATGGCCAAATTTTGATAGAAATTCTCCTATCATACCATTGATATCTTAAGAGAGAAGATTTGACAAAATAATAGCGGCTAACTACATGCAATGGACATACAGAAGTAAAGCCATAACAGCCATTGAGGAGTTTGACTTATATGAAGCAATGATGACATTGGCAAAGTCTTCCCGATTAAGGTGCTAGAAGAAAATATTGAAATGGTGGTGGAAAAACTGCTAAGAATTAGATGCTCACTTGGTGACGTATGGATGCAATTAGAGAAGAATGTTGATACTAACAAAGGATCAAATCAGTCAATCAAGGGAGCTAACAAAGGTTTTTCTTTATATTATACACAATGATATGAGAGGAGGGTTCAGCTCCAATGATAATTAGTAGGAAGATCAAACATCGTCAATGTATTTAAACTTGTAAATTGTGGTTAGCCTCTATGCTCAATACCATTTGGTTTGTGTGCTAAGTTCCAAAAGCTTGGAAGCTACACTTCCAAGCGTTAGACCTGTTAATGGTACTAGTGTAAATTAATTCTGTGTGTGTGTGTGTGTGTGTGTGTGTGACATCTATATATGCACACACAAACATTTGTACATATACCAAGGTTGCCAGTATTGGTACTGGTACCCGTACTGGTATGTCTAATTTTGAAAAATAGGAGATGAGGGTGCTTGGTGATGCCATTTTGTTAATATAATTTATTAATTTTCTAACATTAAAACTGAGAATATTAGCATCACAAAACAAAATCACATATGTTGTTAATTCCTTGAATTTCAAGATGTCTTTGGTACAAAAGACGTGCCCTAGTCCTTGAGACGCATCCTAGGGGGTCAAAGACACACCTAACTTCAACTATGACATATACATATATACACAAACACACTTGAGGATTTGCTTAGAAACCTGTAGGTTGGAAATTAGAAAATCCTAATACCTAATTGGATGTAAGACCCTTGTTAAAAATTTAGCAAACCTTAAATAATTTATCAAACCTTGTTTCGAATATATTTTCACAATAAAAGATCCAGGATTTGTAGTGTTCTAATTGGAGATACAAGAAACCATAATTTAGCAAACCTCAATATAGAAATTAGAAAACTGTAATGAAGAAACTAGGAAGCTCTAATGCTTGAATTTGTATTAATATTTTCTAATTAGGTTTTGAGAGTTTTGTTTAGAAATTTGAAAATCCTATTTTAACAAACATTAGTTTTTGGCTTTTCTTAATTTAAAATCTTGGATTTGTAAGGTTTTGTAGAAAATAAGATAAATTATGTCATTTAGGAAGCCCTTATTTAGAAATTGTAATCTAAAGAAAATCGTAGTTTAATTTTTGGACTAGTTTATGTTTTGGAAAGTTAATACTCTAGTTTTGCATTAGAGTTTGCTAATCGGATATAAAATTTTTAATTTGAAATTAGAAAATCTTATTTAGCATATGCTAAGTTACAAAATGATAGACCTTATTTTAGAGAATAACTTTAATTTAGAATTTAGAAAACCCTAATGTCCAAATGAACCCTTGTAGCCTAATACTTACAAAATTTAGCCAACCCTAATACCAAATTTAGAAGTTTTTTTAGAAACTAGCATAGCTCCATTATAATATGGTTCTAATAATGTGCTAGTCGTTATTTTAAAGATTTGAGATGCCATTCCCTATGTCATTACATATATATTGTATTGCGATGGATAGCTTGAGTTTTTTGGGTTTCTCTTTTCCCATATTAGATCAGTGTTGAGATGCTAAAAGCATTGCTTTATCAAGGTACATAGAACATATTTTTGTAAAACTATATTTGCAGTAGCACATGGTAATTGTATGAACAATAATAGTATAATACTGAAAAAATGAAAGGTAGATAATCAGTCCGTGTAGTAGAGGTTATTTGACAGTTGTCCTAAGTTTTTGGATATGCATTATTACAACACTGCCAATTTTTTACAAGTTTGCAAAATCTAGGGGACACATAAGTATGCTTTTGCAACTCACAATGTTAGAAGCATAGATGTGTCCCAAAGCCCTTGGGATGCCTCAAAAATTAGTATGTGTTTGTCATACTAGAAACTGTTTTGGGTAACTCCCCAACTGTAGTAAATATCTTACGATTGTTTCTTATTGGCTCCCTTTTCAAAGGCCCTAACTTGTAGTGTCGTGTGATTTGTCATTTTCATAGCGAACGTGGGAGTAGTGGGATTTGTATTTGTGAGTCTTGAGTAGTGACCAACAACCAATGACCAAGTAATTAATTAATATTTGTTTTAGTACAACGTAGAAAATGAAAAAATGCATAAATACTATATACATCCCCTTGAAAATAATCCATGGGTTGAAATAATCACATGAAATACATACATGTTGCTATTCTTTGTATCTATCTATTTATCTATTGATCTATCGATATATATGTAATCATATTTTCATTTTCTCAAATATGATTAACATGAGTTTTTAGCTTGATCTAAGCCTAGAGAGACCACTTACGGGAGGATCTTTTCCCAATGGCTAGTATCTTTTGCTTGAATTTGTGGACATCACTTTGTTATTTTAGGGTTTTAGAAATAAAAAAGTTGATAAATACACAACTCGTCAATATAGTGTTAATTAGTAGAGTGTCTAAAAATGCTAACTTGATAAAAGTTGCAAATTAAAGTGCATAGACTAGAATAAAACAAGACAAAGTAAGGAGAGGAATCGCTAGTCAAGTAAGAATATCGACTTTAGTACAATAAATAGATAATAGAGTTGGAAGTCCAAGCAATTTTTGGAAAGATCAACATAGAATTAATGTCGCTACTATGCAAGGAATTTTGAGTGATTGTCAATCGCAAAAAGAGGTTGTGGAAATGAAAGGATATAGTTGTACACTATAGGCATCGCTAGAGATTTTTATCGATGACCTCTTTTAGACTATTAAATGTTATAAGTTTGGTTTCATGTTGAGTTTACACTATAGTATGTATATTGGTGCAATAAAACAATATGGTTACAAAGTTCAACACCCATCATATCATCTACATGATAGACTTTTTGCATGCTCTACATGTTGAAATTTTGCACTTTGTATAAAGCATAGTTGCAAATCTTGTGAGTCAGAACTTGTGGTAACTTACCACCATTTTTTTCAAAAACTCATTGCTTTTTGGTCTAAAACTTATCAAAAACTTGTTAAAACTCACCAAATTTGGTATAAAATTGTTTTAGCTGCCTAAAGTTAAAAACTTGTGTTTTTTGCATAGTCATTGCACAATTACACATTTTTGTTTGCATTTCGAATGACTATTAAGGACTTAGGGAATGTGATTGGCGGCGCCTTATGACACACAACTCGCCAAATGTGTTATAAAATTGTTTTAGCTGCCTAAAGTTAAAAACTTGTGTTTTTTGCATAGTCATTGCACAAATACACGTTTTTGTTTGCATTTTGAATGACTATCAAGGACTTAAGGAATGTGATTGGCGGTGCCTTATGACACACAAAGAAGTTTTCTTTTGATTTTATGTGTAACTCTCATATTACTTTATATTGAAAAGGTGAAAATGTTATAAGTAACTTTGAAATGACTGCATTCCAAAAATTGTAGAAAATATGACCACATTTTAGAAATTGTAGAAAATATGAAAATATAATCTTTGTGACTTTAAAACGTCCAGCACAATCACTTTCAAAGTCTCAAACAATCTTAAGAATTTTTCATAATGTTAAGTGGATTTTTCTATGCAAGCAATAATTTGCACAATTTAATATCCTCTAATTCCTTTCTGTGTTGGAGCTGAAAGCATTGAAAACTTGAAAATGGAATTTATTGAAATTGTACAATTGTAATTTGATCTTATAGGTCTAAGAACAATTTCATTTAAGAAACTTGCAAGCTTGACTTTTCATATTAATAACTGTGAAAATTCAAACCTACAAATCGTTTAAACTTGCGATTATTACACAGGTAATTTGGTAAAATATTGGATGACTAAATGAATGAGCAAGACACTCATTTATAGTTTACAAAGACAATGTTTCTATTACGAAACATTCTAATAACGAAGAATATCTGACAGAACCCAAGTGTTATTTTTCAACACACTATGATGCTTAGTCTTGTTAGCTTCTTCCCACTCAGGTATCCCTTTCGCCTTTGTGTAGGTTTGAGGCTCATACACACTGTGAATGTTGGCCATGAGAGCAAAATTTACAGAATTAGAAGGTTTTCTCTTCTTCCGAGCAGTTCTACCTTCGATGAGCTCATCTTCATGAAGATCGCCAATCGTCTTAGCCCACCATTTAGGTCAGAGAGTAGAAGTGCCAACATCATAAGAAAGAGGTGTAATAGGATCATCATCATCAAACAAAAGATTGGATGAATCTTGAGGAAAATCAGGTGGTGTAGTTGCATGTCTGGGTGATCCTGTAGGAGAAGGAACTAGTGGAGAGGCAGGAACAAGAGCAGTTGGAGCCTTCTCAGTTGAAGCCCTCCCATCAAGTAGCCCTAATGGAAGACGAACACCCAAGTCTTGAGTCTTGAGAGAAAGATCCTCTGAATCCATAACCGGAGGAGAGAGCTGAAATGACGCTTTTTCCTCGTCAAAGATCACATCATGATTGAAGATGAGACGATTAGTCTCGATGTCAACTAGTTGGTAGGCTTTGTGATTATTACTGTAGCCAGTTAGCATGAGTTTTTGGCTCTTGGCGTCTAACTTGGTGCGTTTATCATCAGGGATTCAAATAAAAGTAGTGGAGCCAAAAACTTTGAGATGACTGATTTTGGGCTTATGGCCTGACCAAGCCTCTTTTGGAGTCTTCTTCTTGACAACTATTGTAGGAGAGTGGTTGAGAAGATAGACAACAGTGTTGACTGCTTCATCCAAAAATTTCTTTGGAACACTGTTGTGTTCAAGCATAGACCGAGCCATTTCGGTGATTGTGCGGTTTCTATGCTCAACGACACCGTTTTGCTGAGGGGTGTAGGGTGTTGTTAATTGGCGCTTTATGCCATTTTGTTCACAGAAATGGGAGAAGGCAGAGGAGCATAAATCTCCACCATTCTTAGTTCTAAGAGTAACAATATGTTGACCAAACTCTTTTTCTACAAATGCTTTGAACTTTTGAAACAAAACAAACACCTCTGATTTCTGATGAAGGAAATACACCCACATTTTACGACTGAAATCATCAACAAAAAGTAAAAAATACTTTGACCCAGTAACAAAAGGAGTAGCCATAGGTCCACAAATATCAGCATGGACCAGTTGTAATACCTTAGAGGCCCTCAAGGAGTAGACATCTGAAAAAGGAGTGCGATGCTGCTTCCCAGCCTGACATGAGATAGTGCACATTTAAGTGCCCATACCACTAATGCCAGAGTGTACTAACAGAGTAGTGCTAGGTTGCCATAGCAAGCTCCTGAGAATCACCAGAATCAACAAGTCTAAATAGATCATGATCTTCTAGACCCACAACAACAGTAGACTGAGTCTCCCGATCAATGATACTGCACTGATGTGAATTGAAGGTCACGTCTAGCCGAGGAGAATGTCTTAGAATTTGATTGATTGATAGAAGGTTGAGTTCCATTCCTGGAACATAGTACACATTGAGGAAAATTAGTTTCCTCCCTCCAGACTGAATTTGTATGTTGCCCTTTCCGACAACGGTGTAGTCTTCCCCTCCAAATATAACCGAATTTGAGAATGGCTGAAAATCTGTGAACCAATCCCGACAATGAGTGAAGTGGCAGGAGACACCTGAATCAATATACCAGGCAAGAAATTTGACATGATCTGCAAGTCTTTTAGCCACGAAGGCGTAAAAGTAACTCACTTGCTCAGTGTGCTCCGCAACATGTGCTTTAGGCTGTGAACTAGATTTTTTGGCTTTAGCAGCTAAGCGTTTACGACACTCCAACTTCATATGACCAAACTTATGGCAGGAGTTGCACTGAATATTTTTCTTTGGGCTTTTTGATGGCTGCGCAGAGGGATTTTGCTGAGAAGACTGAGAGAACTGATAGTTGCTTGTATCCTTATGAACATAGTTAGCTGAGAAATCTTGTGTGTTTGAAGATGAGCTGGTACCACTGCCGAATTGTTGTTTCCAACGATCTTGCTGTAGAAGCATTATGCAGAGATTAGAAAACAAAACATCAACATGAGTGGAAGCAATGTTGAGAGTTTCAACAAAGTGCTCATAGGAAGATGAAAGACTCTTCAGGGTGATCACCACCATGTCTTCTTCCATTTTGCGTCCAATGGCTTCCAACTGATCTCGAATGTCCTTGATTTTATTGAGATGATCCTGCAAGGACACCTGTTCATCCATCATGATTGTGAAGAGTATGTTCTTCAAGAAGAACGCACAACTCTTATCGGAGGTTTCATGCAAACCTTTTAGATGGCTCCAAATATCTAAAACAATTTTGCCAGAAGGAACTTGCGGCAATTGATCATCAGTGACCGAGAGTTTGATGAGCATGACAACTTCTTGATTTTGCTCATCAAATTTGTCATGCTCTTTGCCTGCATTTGTTGGACGATCAGTATTGCCCAAAACAATTTTGTCAAGACATCTGTATTCAAAGATTGTTGTGATACACTACTTCCAAGTATTGTAATTTCTACCGTTGAATTTCTGACTCCCCTGAAGCAGAATATTTGTCAGAGATGCAATTGTAGAAAACTGAGGTCAAAGGTAGAGAATGGAAGCACAAATATCGAGGCAAAATAAGATTAATGCATAAAAGGTGTGTGTTGGAACAAGATTGAGGCAGAAAACGAACACTGATTTCAGAGCTCAACAACAAATATCCAAGCACGGATCCCAAGGCATAAATATTGGAAGACCCAAAATATTTCAAGACACTAAGAAAAGCTTGAAAAACCCACCAAGAATCTGCAATCAAATTTTCAACCTGACCAAAAAAAATATAGGGTTTGGAAGAAACCCTAGGCGGTTGAAAAAGAAGGTTGATAATGGGAGAAAAAAACTTGAAATAGCTTCAGAAACCACGCTGTAGCAGATCAAAACCTTCAACAATGGAGAAAAAAATTGTTTTATTGTCAGAAATGACCTCAGTTATAGTAAAAAATGCTAAAAAATGACATTTTTTGAACAATTTGCGACCTAGGAGTGGACGTGAGTCGTTGGAAGCCCTAGCCGACCTCTGAGATGGTCGTGAGTTGCAGGAAAAGTGTTGAAACAAGCAGAAATAATTATTGTCGAGCGCTAGAAATGGATGACAAATAGGAAAAAAAACGTGAGCATGCGTTTGGAGTTGTAGGCGAAGAAAGTCGTCCTAGAAAAAGATGACCAAGAAAACGCAAAAATGTGTTTGTGACTGCAAAAAAAATGGCGTAATTGAAGGTTGAACCAGGGGCAAGCAGTGCACAAATCGACTAGATATGGGCATTCGATCCCAGAAAACCCTAGTGTATGAAGCAGAAGGGCCGTCGAGCATGGAAGACACCAAAAACGATGCAAAAATGGTGTCAAGATTGACGCAAAAACCCTAGATGGGTTTTAAAAAACTGATTTCTGCCAAAAAAAACAAGCTAGATTTTTTTTTGAAAATTTATGAGCAGATAATATCGAGAAAGAAATTATAGGTTTTCTAAAAGAATTAATCTGGCTTTGATACCATATTACACAAGTAATTTGGTAAAATATTGGATGATTAAATGAATGAGCAAGACGCTCATTTATAGTTTACAAAGATGATGTTTCTATTATGAAACAATCATTGTTATTAGAAACATTTTAATAACGAAAGAATATCTACAATATTAGAAACATTCTAAGATTTACAAGATTTACAATATTGACCGATAAATTAATATTAAACAAGATATTAAGGATACATTATGCTAATAGTGATATGAACATAAATTCAATTGAAGGCCCTGCAGGTATCTGCATTTTTAGGTTTATTAAAATTCTTACTAATTAAAAAGTGATATATGTTATCCTTGCAGATTTATGGTAGGAAGAGAATGGTGACACAACCTAATCTTCAAAAGATTTCCATTTCTATTTTATCCTAGCCACGTATTATTTTTGGTTGAGTGCAATAGAGTGTTTTTGTGGCCATTCAACAATGAAGCACAATGGATTGATTTAGAAGTGCTTGTATGATATTATCTATATGTTTTAAAACATTTGGTTGCATGAAAAGAAGGTACAAGGGCAGGGTACACATGAAGCTCTTGACCTTGTTGACATTGATCTATTTCCAAATTTGATTGCTGAGCTTGAGAATGTTGATGTGGGTCCATTAATCAATAATGTTTTAGCTGATTTGGAGAGAGCAGTTGAATTGGGAAGTGAATGTGTCAGCATGAGGAGGTATATGGTGAGGTTGGTGATCCATAAGGGGGTGGGTTCCTCAGATTACAACTTGATTTTATCACTATGGATGAGGCACCTATTGAGGACATCACAATTATATAATCCACTTCTGCAACACCCACTTAGCAACAATAAACTCTTTTGAGCTTTGATCGTAGATAAAATTTATGATTTATAATTTTTATTGATATTGAAGCTGGAAGTTCATATGTACTCAAAAGTTTGAACTCATTTTTGGTCTATGGTATGTAATATACTCCAATTTTGATTTATATACGATGGAAAACAATAATATGTTCTACAAATGCAATAATGTGTTTTTGATGAATATTAAAAAAAATATTTTTATTTTCAAATGTTTGGTAAATTTGTTGAGTTATTGTCGAGCTTTTGTCGTCCCAACTTTTTTTTATAAGAGTAATTGCTGAGTTTTGTTTTCCAACTATGATATAAAGTATCTTTAGCTCAAATTTGTGGACATCACTTTTTTTTATTCAAGGGAGTTGACACACACACATGCACAAACAAATAATCTGGATGGTGCTAATCGGTAGAATCATAAGTACACTCAGTGAAGTATAGCAAGAGGAATGACCAAAATTGCCCATTCCAACAAAGTTGCATGTTGAAATGCATAAAATTGAGTAAAATAAAGTAAAAACTTGGGACCTCTAGTCAATTAAGAATATCCACAATAGTGCATTAAATAGATAGAGTTGGATGTCCTAGCAAATATGTGAAACAAAAATATTGAGAGAGACTTGATGCTATTATGCAAGGAAAATTTTGAGTGATTGCAAAACTCAGAAAGTGGTTGTAGAAGTTTATGGTTATTTAACTATAGTCATTACCATAAGGAGAATCCATGATGCTTTCCTAAGCATTGGCAAGGGCATGCTAAAGAACACTTCTATAAAGAAACTACTATTTAGGGACTTTTGTTTTATTGTTCTTGATGGTAGTACAATGGTGCAACAAAATTGGAGGGTTGATTGAACAATCAATCATCTAATGGGCATGGACAAAGCACACAATAGAAGCATAGGGAAGTAAACAAGGGAAACAAAAGAAGCCAAATGAAATTTTAAAAACAATAATAGATTAGAAAAGGCCCACTGATATGTGAAACTCTATGCTATGCTACCCATGTCGAAAGGATATGTGGAAAGATTCTCTACAACTATAATGAAGCTCAAAATATCTGCTCAAAACTTAGATTCTTAATCTGCCAACCTTCTAAACCCTTCAAAAGATCATGACTCTACTATATATAGTGCATGCTACTTGTATTGCTAGGTAAGATGAAAGTTGGTCACTGTAATCAATGCATGTTAGGAATTAGCTTGACTAGTAGGGTGCCATTTGATAAATTGATAGAGAATAATCCAACTTTTCGTCAATAAATTCATAGTTACATTCTTTTGAACTTCTACAACTGAAATGCTATCACAAGGTTTGATTGTGCCATTTGATAGTTTGATGTAATGACCAACTACTTGACATCTAACATCAACTGATCTTGTGAAGAATGCACATTGAGGAACATGCTACACAACTCAACCATTAGAGGGTGTTTAGCATAACCAAAATTTTGTTTGACAAACATGCATGGGGATAGGCCAATAGATAGCAACATGTAAAATTGTGCATCACCATAATACACTTGTAGTTAAGCCAATGCACAACAAACTACCACAACATAGTGTGAATATATGTTAAGCACGTGTGCAAGAACTAAACATCTATTTTTGGGTGGTGCAAGATTGGGTTGAGTGAAGGATGCTCATGCTTCATACACTGTTGCTAAAATTATTTTGAGCATTGCGCTCACAAAATGGATTGCATAGATAATTAGTTTAGCCTTCCAACTCAGCGTACATTAGCTTCGGAAATCCACAAGTCATCTCTAGGCCCTTTGCTCTTTAGCAAATAAGATATTCCTTGTACTTGCTATGTTGAGTCTTCTTTCCTATGCACTTTTTTGAGATTTTTCGTAATTTTGTCTCTCTTTTTTTTGGTATCTCCTTTTTCCAATTAGGCCCTTCCATTGACTGTGTTTGAATCCTCAAGTGCAAGGTAGGAATACGGATTAGATGCATTGAATATTGGAGAAATATCTAATCTTTCTATAAACTTGATCTTCTTGGGCTTTACTGTGCTATACGTTCCTCTAGAGAACCTCTCTTTGCTTAGATTCACCATGACCCATAGGTTCTTTGAGTGCTCTTTCCTTCGTCAATGCTCATTTGCGTGCAACTTATACCTTGCACCACTCTCCTCTATTTGTTTCTTGACACGAATCTCCATGTGGTACATGAAGTGCTTTGCTTTTGCGTGCAACTTATACCTTGCACCACTCTCCTCTATTTGTTTCTTGACACGAATCTCCATGTGGTACATGAAGTGCTTTGCTTTTAGGTTCATGATCTTTATCTTAATATTTTTGTGCACCTCGCTGCTATGCTTCTTACACCACTAACATAGGACTCTTTTCTACTAGACATCCGAGTAGATTGCCAAGCCTTTGGGTACTTTTTCCCTTGCCAATGCTCATTTGTGTGCAACTTATACCTTGCACTACTCTCCTCTATTTGTTTCTTGACATGAATCGCCATGTGTTGCATGAAGTGCTTTTCTTTTGGGTTCATGATCCTTATCTTGGATGCTTACACCACTAACATAGGATTCTATTCTACTAGACATCTAAGTAGATTGCCAAGACTATGATTGACAACTTCTATACACCCATTTGCTTGTGGATGATATGCAAAGGTATAATTGAGTTGCATACATAGCTTCTCCCATAGGGTACAACTGAAAAGGTTGGGTAACTTGCTGTCTTAATCGAACATGATATATCATTACAATCCATGCAACTGAACTATCTCCTTGAAGAACAAATCAACTATTCTAGATGTGTCATTAGATAGTTAACAAGGAATGAAATGCACCATTTTAGAAAATACACCTACCACTATGAAGATAATGTCATTTCATCTGAGTGTGTGGCAATCCAAGGATGAAATCCATGGATAGTTACTCCCATAGTCTATTTGGCATACACAATAGCATATACAACCCAATATTTTGCATTGTTCCTCTTGTTATTTGTTAGATCTTGCATTGCCCAAAAACTTTGAGCACATCTCTACATAAACTTGGCTAGTGATACCTCTAACACGGCTTATGTTTTGGATATGCTGTAGAGTCTTCATCCATGCAACTCTATGATGAGGTTTTCCCTCATTGAATTCTATGGTATTCACAATTATTGCCTTCTGAAAAGGTATCCGTTGTGTTGTAAAACACACACACCCCATTGTAAATGGGGAGCCCCACTTTTTGCTTGACAATGTAGTTGTTTGTTAGCTTAGTTCTAGTTTGGCAGCAATTTCAAATTCTCTGGTGTCAACAAGGTAAGGAATTTGGGTGATATAGAGATGCTAGTCAACTCTTAGTTGCAAGTCAGGGTTTTTGGGAGAGTTGTGAGTTTCAATTGTTAAGCCATTATCCAAGCACTTAGTGGATTTTTAACTCCATTAAGTGATTTGTCCAATTAGTCATGAGATTTACAAGCTGCAAGATGAAGTTGCACAAGTGGATTGTCAAGGTCTGGTCTATGTTGTGATTAAATTTCTCCAAGTGTGGACTGGGTTTAGGTGAAAATCTTCAATCAATTGCTTACTTCCATTTTACATGGTGAAGAAATTTCTAGTAACTAACGGATTTCCACCCAGCCTTGGGTAGAATTCCAAACATTTCGGGGAGTTATGATTCAAGTGTGTGACCAAATTTCTAACAACCACCTGATTTCCGACCTGGTTTTTTGGTGAATTCCCAACACTGAAAGAGTTCTGATTGGTTTTGTGAAGATTGTCTGAACACAAGTATGAAAGCTTGATCTCCTTTCAAAGAAAATTTTACACACTAGGTGGAATTTCTGATCTGATCTTAGGCAAAATTCCAAATCAAACATGAAAATTCTGAAATGAAGATCCAAAAACAGGATAGAAATCTGATCTTTTCAAGAGTGAATTTCCAATGCTTAGCAGATTTCCAACCTGATTGAGAGGGCATTCCTAACAATATGCAAAAATCAGATGTGTAATACTTGATTAGCCAAAGTGAAAATCTGGATGAATGAAGGGAATCTCACTTGTTTGAAAATCAATCACGCACTTTCCAGATCGATTCAAGGTAAATTGTCCAAGCAAACAGAAAGATTGACTTGCATGATGGTGATTGATCAAAATAATATGAAAACTTGATCTGCAAATCAGTCAAAAGCCTCAAGACAAGATGGAAATCTGAACTTAGCATGATGAAGTTCCAATACTTAGCAAAACTTTGAAAAAATGTCATCAGGGAAATTCCAAGATAGGTCGGAAATCTGACCTGACTTGGAACAAATTTCCAAGCTAGGTTGGAAATCCGACCTGATTTGAAAATTACTTACAAGGGCATTATGAAATCCGACTTGCATGAGAGGATGAAAAATTTAAGACAAGGGAAAATCTGGGCATTGCTACGAGGTTTGTAAGCAAGTTGCCAAACTCATTTGATCTCAATCATCATGCTTAGACAAACATCAAGTTTTCAGCATGGTAAGATGATAATCAAGGACTTGAAATCATGAAATACAATCCAAGACATGGCGAGAGTTCACGTTGAAATGAAAATCTAATTTGCATTTAGAAGATAAATCCAAGGAATTCAATGTAAAAGCTGAGCTTGACAGGGCAAATTTCCAATTTTCAGACAATTTTTGGGATGGATCTCATTGAAGAGTTCCTAGAGAGGTTGGAATTCCGACCTCCCTTGGAATTAATTTCCAAGCAACCTCCAAATTCTACCCAGCAACATGTTGGAGTCTAAACCACCCACCCAAGGAGAATTCAATTTGATTTGATAATACGCAATGCAATTTCAAGATTCAAGGGAGAATCCAAATGCTTGACATAGGAAATTCATTTTATCCAAACCAAATCTGATTTTGTTGAAAATGAAATCAAAAGGTTGGAAGGAGATTCTGATTCACAAGTAAAGAAAATTTGGATGGAAAAAAGGGAAAATTTGATTTGCATATGTAAAACCCGAGTTGGGTAAAATGAAAGATGATTTGTTTTTTGAATGAACACAAGGCATGCAATACTTTGGAACAAAATTCCAAAGAAGGTCGGAATTCCGACCACCCTTGGAATTCATTTCCAAACCCCTCATGAAATCCGATCCATAATGAAACCAATTTCAAGTCAATCGAATTCTAAAACCAAGTCGGCTGAGAGAAAGAAAGCAAATTGCAAACTCAATGAAATCCAAACAAGTCAGCCAGGAAAAAGAGATTGAACGGATCGCAATTAGAATAAACTTCTAGATCAGGTCGGCTCATATAAGGTCTCCATTAGACATGCCTTTTGAGGTGAACACCTATAAAGAAGAGATTCAATCCCCCATTTCAAACACAATGCAAACCAATTCAAATCCCAGCGAACTTGTCAAAAATGCAGAGCAGATTTAAGCTGAAGTGCAAATTCTTGCAGATTTAAAACTTTTGAGAAACTCAGGATTTTACAAACATTGCAATCGGGTATGGTTTGTGATTAATTTTGCTAATGATAAAATTATGAAATCAAGGTGTTTGCTGGGTGTTTTCATGTAAAATCAGATGATACAAGCCCAGAAAATCAGAATTTAGATTAGAAATCAGAAACTAATTCCATAAGATGCGAGAGGTTGAAGGTTTGCGAATCATGTGCAAGACTCTTCACAAGTTAATTTCTTTCAAAATTCTGACTAATAATGCTAATAATTATCCTTTTGCAATAACATTACTTCTAATTCAAGTCTTTTCTCTTGTTTTTCAAGAATACATGAAGAAAGGAAGGACATCGCAACTTCAAGGCTTCAAGCAAGCTGAAAGCAAAAGGAGTTGGAATTGCAAAGTTCGAGCTACAACTACAAGGGATTCCAAGATCAACACGAAGCAGATTCAATATCTACATGGAGGTGACAAGCAAGAGGATGTTCGAGGTCAAGCCTCTTCATGTGCAAGGATGATTCCAATACCAAGATTGACATAGGAGCATCAACAAGGCCTTTACAAGTCATTCATCAAGCTAGCAAAGAGGTTTAATATTGGAAATCAAAATGAAAAATGAAGGTGCAAGTGAAATAACCAATGTGGAGGAAGGGTTATGAGATGCCTTGCTTACATTTTGCCTTGCAAAATGATTCAATGTCCCATTAAGAAGGCATTGTTGATAAGACGATCAATGTTGTATATCCAAAATTGTTGGAAAGCTCAACCAAGGGTGATGATTGAATTGCAAATGTTCAAGTCTCATGGAACAAGGAAAGTCAAGATGTAAATCAAGTTCAAAGATAAAGTAATGTAAGGGAAGATGAAGGTTGGCAAGTTCAAGTCACGAGGAAAGATCAAGGCTAAGATACCATGACATGTACGAGTTCAAGAACATCTCAATGAGAAGATTTCCAAATTAGAGGATAAAGAAATTGAGTTGAAACAAAGATTTCAAGATAAACATGCTGAGGTGACACCCACTCATCTCCAACCAATCAGAGGATTCCCACACCACATGTCCAAGTTCATTCGATCAAATAATTTCAAGTTGACATGTGGAATGCATTTAATGTTTTACCACAATGAATTTTCTCATTGGTTCATCCTCAAATGGAAATTTATTTCAAAGCAATGTGATTTTCTCATAGGTCAACATTTAATGCTTGTAAGCAGTAGTTGTAACAAACCCTAATTAGGGTTATTTAGATTAATATGGGCTGTTGATCTTGAATCAATCTGAGCCGTTCATTGTATTTGGAGTCTCAATATAAGGTTTTCTCAAATCATTTGTAAATAGGAGATTTAGTGAAATTGTTGCTAAAATGCTGCCAAAATAATTGCAAATTCATTGTTGAATGCATGGTGAATTACTTGTGTTATTTTGGAGTGTTTAATTATTGGTGCATGTCAGTCCTTCAAGTCTTCCAGCTCTTGGAGAAACACTTTTGTTGATAATAACACCTCTCCCTTTTGTATGGACTCTTTATATTTCATGGGAAGTAGTTGAAATTTATTCTCATCCTTCTTGACGTTGAAGATGCTCTTGCAGCCATCAAAATAGTGCATTAGAATTTAGTTATATTGCCACAACCTTCTTAGCTACATGTGATAGGCACCTATTAGGATCACGTCCCACCATACTTTATCCACATATCCTCTTGCAAAATGCAACTTGGTACTGTTTTTCCATTGTGAGTAGTTTCTTTGCAACCAAGCGACCTTGTGTAATGTGGGGTGTGTGACAGTCTTTGACACCAATCTTTGCACCATCTTCATGGGTGCTAAGTTTTTGGTGTTGCGTCTACTAATGATCAACATACAATACTTCCTTTCTCAACTTGCACTTAGTTTGGAATGAATTGGTCTTCAATTACAACTTATCATCTTCACATGCAGTTTTCAATAGAACCTTACATCATTAGGTTCTCTCTAGCCTTCAGGCTAGAGCTTTTTGCTCCACTGCTTGATGAACTTGCCTCTGTAGCCTATGCCAAATTCACACACTTTTTTACACAACCTTGCTTTTGGGCAATGTCTGGACCTAAAACATGTGGTGAATCACTTGCTTATGTCTAGAGCAAGTTCCATTGAAGCCTTTACATGGCTTTGTCTTGTGTCTCAGCTTGGTCAAAGGTCTGCTTGCATGTTTTCTAGCCTGAAGTTTGCATGCCACTATTTTGCATGCTTTCTTTGTGTGCCGAGGTATGTCTTCCTATGCACTGTTTGCTCTTCTTGTCCTTACTGCAGCTGCATGGACTTTGTTGTTTATGAGACACCTCCATCTTGAGCATGAACTGGTAGGCCTCTTTGATGGACCCAATTATTAAAACACACATCTCTTGCTAAAAGGAGATGCACAATCCATTTACATACCTTGACACTTTCTTAGTGTCATCTTCCACATGACCAGCTTGAATCCAACTTTTTGGCTGCACACTTGACTCTCTTCCAGTCCTCGATGTCTTTGAACTCTTAAGTTTCTCTCTATCTAAGTGATCTAGTCCATTGACTCTTTTTGGGTTTAAGTTTCCTATGTAGAATAGTAGATCAATCCCTCGTTTGTTGCCGAACTTAGCAAGGCAATAGTGAATTTCTTCCCCTGTGATGCCCTCATTAACATTATTTGTATTTGTGGCATCTGCTTGTGTGTCACACCATCATCACCATTGATACCCTCCATTGCCACGGGACCTCTTCTTTTTGTAGTCTTGATGGCCTCGAGCTGAGCTTGAATGGCTTCTAATGCATCAACAAGGTCTGCAATGTGGGGCAATGGCTGGTTCCTTGCATCTCTTCTTCTGACTTTGTGAGCCATCTCCTCTGGTTCCCTTGCAGTGCAACAACACTTCACACAAATATTTGTAAGTGCAACTCTCTTCAGCTCACCTCTACAACTTAGAACACTAAGCTCTAATACTAGGTTGCCGCAACAATGTGTCTATTGATCAACCATCTAATGAACGTGAACAGAGCATACATTAGAAGCAAAAGGAAGAAAATGAACAAAACAAATGAAGCCAAATGAAATTCCAAAACAAAACAAAAGATTACAAAAGGGCTACCAATTTGTGAAACCCTGTGTTATGCTACCCAACTCTAAGAGATATGTGCAGAGACTCTACAGCTACAATAAAGCTCAAAAATTCTATTCAAATCCCAGATTCTCAAACTACCATCCTTATATCCCCTTCAAAAGACTAGAGCTCTACTTCATATATCGTATGCCACTTGTTCTGTCAAATGGGGTGGAAGTTGGTAGCTAAAATAAACATGTGCTCAAGAGGTAGCCTAACCAGCAAGGTGCAATTTGACGGAGAACAAGCCAGCCATTCCTCAATAAATTTGAACTGACATTCTTTTGACCTTACAAAATTAGCATGCTATCAGAAGACCTATTCGTGTTTGACTGTAACAGAATGACCAACCACCCAACATTGACATTGACTAATCTTGTGAAGAGTGGTGTACTGTGTGATTCAACCATCAATGGGTCTTCAGTTCAAAGGAACTTGCACTTGGCAGAGATGCAAGATATTATCAACCCAAGAATGCTCCAGTATCACAAAGTAATTCTGGAAGAGCTTGAAGAGGATTGTGTACTCAAAATGTGAAGCTGGAGGATTCCCATAAAAATTGTAAACCTGGTAATGCATTCCCTCTTAGGGTTGTAGGCTGATATGTAAGCTAAGCACGGTATACCCTCCTTTTAGCAGAAGAACCAAGCACAGGTTGGTTGTTAGATTGCCATAATAAAGGTAAATATCCTTTTAAATTGACCGCTGATCTCAATATTTGATTCACATTAAGTTACCATTAATAGTAACTGGATAATTGACACAATAAGAAGAGCTAGAGTAACTCTGAAGCAAGCCATCTCTGCGAGGAACAAGGTCACATACTTCTGTTTCTGATATCTGGATTCTGGACAAGTACAAGATTCTCGTTCTTTGAAAAGACCATACATTGACCAGTAACACTTTTAATACACCTAACATTTAAAGATAGAATGTTCTTTAGTGTTGATTTCAAGGAACATGGTATACATGTATGTTCATCTTGAGGAGGGGATATGGATCCTCTAGGGCAGCGAGATGCAAAATGGGTATAGAGAAGTGCATTGGGTTTCTGAGACTTGTTTAATACATGTGAAAATTCCTTTTTTCAAAATATAACGTTCCAGTTTAGTCCATTAATTGTGCTTCTAATGGTTTATCTAAGACCTTGTATTTTTTATTTTCTGTATGCCTGCCAATGTTTTTTAGCAGGCTAGAACATTGATGAACTTTTTTGTTATCTAGTTTTTGCTGCTGTTTCTGTATGAAAGTACAAAGATGTCTTTTGAAGTTGAATCATGCTAAAATCTAATCTACTTTTGACATGCTTTTAATGGCTTCAGTCTTATGTATATTGCCTATTGCAGGTGTACGAAAAAGGTGTGGCTACAGTTAAGCTTCCTAAATCAATAATTAAGGGCTCAGACTTGCTGCTCATGGGTTTTCCAAACTGTGGAAATTCTTATTACCTTCTAATACAGTTGGATATGGATTTCAAGCCTCTCTTTACCCTTCTGGAGTCCAAGCAAGACTCAACTAGTAGATCCGGTCTGCTTTCTGGTCCCATCCACATGTTTCGCTTCAACAAGATAGACATTGGAAGAATGCAAATGGTGGAACACGAGGTGAACTTGAGTCTTTTAGACAATGAAAGGTCGTCTCTGGAGAAAGAGATAACAGAAATTTCAGATTTAATTTCAGAATCCGTGTCTAATCCTGATGTGTTTACAGATTCTGAGTTTCAGGGCCAAGGGTGCTTGCAGTCAGGGTTTTCATCTTTAGCAGATGATGTATTTGAGTTTGACAAGGGAATGCCATTATCTCGGTATTTACCAAAACAGAATTATCTAGTTGAATCTTCACCATCAAATCATCTAGGTGCTATGCAGGGTATTCGGCAAGGAGGAAAGTATGGTCCATCAACAACATGGGATAGAAACTCTCAGTTCTCTTTAATTAATAATACTGGAAAAATTTCAGCTGGAAGCTCACCTTTTAACACTAGGTTGATGGCTGAACCAAATCATAAGAATGTACGGCAGACTGGCTCAAGCCCCGTAGCGGGTGGACACAATTATGGAGTGAATACATCCACACTCAGCCCTGCAAGGATCCAATCCTTTAATAAACTGTCATTGGCTACAAAGAGTTATTCTGATCAAGATCTCACTTCTTCAAAGTCTCCACTGCATCTGGGAGACACTTCAGGTTATCCATCAATGGAGGAAAATCATCTAAGAAAAGTAATGGATTCTCCAAAGGAGGGGCTCCCATCACATTCTACTAATTGGCAAACCACTTCGTCTTATACAGCGAGAATATCTCCAGTGCACAGGAATTCCATTCAACACTCAAGGTCTTCTCTTGTTAAGACTTCAACTAGTGGTCAAACATCAACTGTATTCAAAAGCTTTGCAACTGGCTTGCACATGATCCCCCCAGCATGTAAGTTGCTATTTCTAATTCACTATGATTTTGGTATGGAAAATGGTAACATGCTGGGCTGGGCATGTCAATTGTATCTGTTGTATGCCTTCTGCTTATAACTGGATATCATCTGGCTAATTCATGAGGTATTCATCTTACAGGTCAAACATTAGACTCTTTAACTTCTCATGGCAACACGTGTGACACAATTCCAAAAATAAGCAGTCGAAAGCGTTGCCTTTCAGATATTGTGCAGTCAATTCCATCCTTGCAAGGAATATCAGCTTATGGAGAAAGTCTGAAGAAAAGAAAGACCTCTGAATCAGGTAATACACAACATGCTGATGTTCAGCTAAATACTTCAGGCACTTTGGGGAGATTTGTTGGCCGTACGTGTGGGAGCATTCTTAGAGAAGCTAATCATGGGAAAGCACCTTCAAGTATATATGTATCTGCTCTTCTTCAAGTGATTAGGCATTGTTCTTTATGTATTAAGCATGCTCGACTTACAAGCCAAATGGAAGTCCTTAATATCCCATATGTTGAAGATGTGGGCTTGCGAAAACCCTCTGCAGACTTGTGGTTTCGTCTGCCCTCTTCAAAAGAGGATGCATGGCAACATATTTGTTTGTGTCTTGGTAGACCTGGAAGCACCTACTGGGATGTCAAGGTAAATGATGAACATTTTAGAGACTTGTGGGAACTTCAGAAAGGTAAAACTGGAACTCCATGGGGTTCTGGTGTACGAATTGCAAATACTTCAGATGTAGATTCTCATATACGGTATGGTCCTGAGGGTGTGGTCTTGAGTTATAGGGCTGTGGAGGAAAACAGTACAAAAAAATTGGTTGCAGATTTACAAAGGCTTTCCAATGCACGCTCTTTTGCCATGGGCATGAGAAAACTACTGGAAGTAAAACCAGAGGAAAGAATAGACACAGGAAAAGAGCCGTCGAACATGAAAACACATAATCTAGTGAAAAAGGCCTATGGTGAAATGGATTATATGAGAAGAACGTTCAAGATAGAAGCAGTGGGTCTTATGAGTCTGTGGTTCAGCTATGTTGGGCCAATGCCTGGGATAATTGCACGTTTTGTTGTTGAATGGGAGTCAGGCAAAGAAGGATGCACGATGCATGTTTCACCTGATCAATTATGGCCTCACACCAAGGTTGTATTTCTTACACTTTTTTCTTGGATCATAAAATCTCACATCTGACCACTTTGATTTGTCAAAGCTGTGTTGCTTCTTCATTTCTCTAGTGTTCATATGCATCTTTTCTTGATATATGTGAAATATACTTATGAACTATGAAGCCTACATTGAACTATTCACATTAGAAGTTCTGGAGTATACTTGTTTGAGAATTGCAGTCCATGTGGTTCCAATCCCTAGTTTTATTTTGAGCAATCTTGTAATAACAATCCACTGTTCAAGCACATTTGGAGTGTGCCTTATTTTTGGAAATAATTTAAGTACAAAATTTATGTAGAGGAAAGGTTGGCTGCATTGTTTCAACAATAGTCAAAATAAATCATCTTTGGATTTGTTGGATATAACTTCCATTTTGTAGGGATGCAATGTTTTACCCGCAGTTTAATATCCTTTGTCCAGAGAAAAGACTATAAGTGCAATGTGGGATAACAAGATTTGGCATTAAGATTCAGTGATCTGGGATTTGCCTTAAGAAATCAGACCAGATGGATTATTGTTCCTGGAGTCTAGTATCAAAATTTTGTATACATTCAGCTGCTAATTTCTCTTATAGAAGAAAGAACAATGGCCAGTTTTGACTAATTAGTCTCAACTTTGCAGTCTACGTGCATATCATGCACTTCTTTTCTATTCTAAAAGGGTTAATGGTACCATTTGTAATGATATATCATATATCCTATTCTTTATGTAATGATAATAATTGCTTTAAATACCAGCAGACAAAATAATGTAAGCATTTAGTACAAAGATAATGATTCATGAGTAAATATAATTATTGACCAAACAGATTCATACTTCTTCCTAGAGTTTGATGGTAGAATGCACCTTTGTACAACTAGTACCTCAGTCTTAAAGCTTTAGCTTTTCAAATGTAAAGTGCGGAGGGGTTTTGTAGCTGAAATCACAACAGAATGGTAGCGGAATCCTGATTTTAATCGATTTTGGATAGTTCATTATGGAACAGCAATCAAATGCTCACTTCAATTTGGCAATTATTCTCTGGAGTTGTGTCACAGAAATGACGAGCATAATTATTGAAGACTTGCCTTCTTGCATTCTTATGTATTTAATCTAGTCTGCTACAATCCATGTGGCTTGTATGTGCAATGGGGATATGCCTGTCACTATTAAGGCCATGTGACAGAATTTCTTCTTGAAATGTCAGGAGTTAGTAAACTGTCTTAAACCTGCAGAGGCTTTTCAGATGATTGCTAGGTCTTAAACAGAAATACAGGAACGAGTGAGCCAGTCTATTCTGAAATTTCCATACAGTGTTTGATGAAGATTAAAGCATGAATATCCAGACAGTTTGAGCAAGAACAGCACTAGCTTGAATAAATCACTATAGTCATGTTTATGTACATTTTTAAATATGCTGAATGAAAAAATGTCTTTAAGCCCATATAGGAAAAGCTTAGTTAATAAATATTTCAAGCAGAGTGTCAACTTGATTTTGTATATGATTGGATAAGATGCTGCTTATATTCCGCACAGAGGCAATCATAGCATTATTATAAATTATTGAAGATTTTCCTTCTTGGTTTCTTATGCATTTAATAATTAATCTAGTCTGCTATGTGCCATGATGCTTGTAGATGTCATAGAATCATGCTCTTCAAAGGTTGCGTGACTGTGAAATTCCCCTTCAAATGCCATGAATTGGGATTTCCTTTTAAGCTGCAATGAGGAGTTCCTAAAAATCTTTTAACCTGCAGAGGCTTTGAGCTGATTGCCAGGTCTTACCAGAAATACAAAGAAAGACTAGGCTATTGTGTTCTTAAATGTGGATGGAATCTTGATGAAATTTGAAGCATAAATATCCAGACAGTTTGAGCATATTGTCATTGCCATGTTTCTGGATTTGTATGTTATGCTCAGGGAAAAATCTGTCCCATATCCCACGTGGAAAGCTTAGTTGATAAACGATACCTGCTAATATAATAATATTTCAAGCAAAGTGTACATTTGATTATGTAAATGCTTTAATAAAATGCTTTTTGCAGGTCCTACCAACCTTTTGCCTTTTGCACAGACGCAATTACTTAAGTGGTGAATGCACAACAGCTTAGTGGAAATTTGTGAAGCCTTTGAATTCCTTTTGCTGTGCTCCTCTAGTGTAAATATATATCTGAGACTCCAATTAACAGTAATTTCAAGTTAAACATATTGCAAAGCTGTTTTGGAAAACTATAGCAGATCTGAGTAAGGCACCAAAAGTGCCAAGGGATGAAGCAATTCTGGGCAACACATGATACCAAAACCAAGAGGAGTTTAAATCAAAATTGTTAGCAGTTGTTGTTGGGAATAATGATATGTTGTTATGTGTCGTTGGTATTTACTATTTAGTTAGTCGGCCGAAGGATAGGTAGTTGGGGTACAGTTGTGACGGTTGGCATCGCACCCCTTCGGTCCAGATATATTGTATGTACTACCTTTGAGTAAGGCATGATGGTTTTAATGGGTATTTGATATTACTGTGATCATTTGTATACATGAGATTGATGAATTAATGGAAGAACTGGTTCTCTGGCATACATCTATTATGTTCTGTGTATTTAATTTCTGCAATTACTAATTTACCCAGCGAGGCAAACAGAAGTCTCAATAAAAACATAATTATCCATCATCACAGTAATAATTACTGATAAAAAGTCTCAAAACAGTAACAAAGTTGAGGACTGTAGTGCTGTTCAATTAGTTTTGGGTTGCATCCTGCAACCTCAAAATCCAAAAGCAAGAAGATTTTATAAAAACTACTATTAAGTGATCTAACTTAGCAATTCCACTCCATAGAGTTGAAAACATGCCCCACCTTTTGAACAGTCATCAAAAGTTATGTCCTGGGTTCCTTGAGCAGTTCATCATTGCCTTTTCTAGAGCAGCATGGACATCTTATGAGTTGCTTGAACTGAAGTTACTCTGAATTCTAATGGCATGAGCATGGCCTGAATAAGCCCAATTCTATTTTATTTTCTCAATGGCAGGATGGAAGACGTAATACTTTGGAGTAGATTGAGACGTATTCTGCTAGATGATATTGATATGATAGTTGCAGGATAAGTCCCTAAACTCTTCCTAGTATACTGAAGCAGCAGCCTAGTGGCCAGTGGTTCCACATAATATTCAAAAGATTTCTGCTCCTTAAGTCCGTGTAACAGTAAATTAGTCATGCTTTCATTGTCAAGAATCAATGCTTATGTAATATGCATTCTAGTTGTGAATTAAGCATATAATTTTTGATTGTTTATAGTTCGTCAAAGATTTCCCTCAAAAATTATGAATGTACTGGAAGCTTCAGCGACAATAAGGAGATCCCTCAAATTCAAAATGGAGGTTATTGTTACAGTATGGACTGCATACCTCACATGGTGTGTACTGGAAGCTTCAGAGACATTTTGAGACATGTATTCAGGAGGAGGCAGTGACTTCATTCTGTTGCCCTATTAGCAGGTCAAATTAATATAGAGCTGTAGTTGACACTCACACATTGATTCATTATTGCCTATCATGCACCAATTTCTTATTCATAAACAACTAAAATTATATGTTATATGCATACATCATGATGTTGTATATCATTCCAATATCGTTTCATGAGTAAATATTGCGTCATTGCACAAATTGTTTAGGCATTGCATAGTATACTATCTCATCATCATGGCAACCAGTAGGCATCATATCACGTACAGTTTATAGAGGGACTGTGGAGAACTGCCATTCACAGATAATAACATCTGAAACATCAGAGGAGGTAAGTGGGATGTCGAATCAATAAAAAGTTGTCAGATCAATCTCGCCCAAGGCACCAAAGTTTCAGTGGTCCAAAAGTCCTTATGTCTCTGTCTTTATCTATATATGCTATATATGTGATCTGTAACTTACCCTAAAGAGTCAAATAATCTATTTTCACCCAAAGTGAGATGCAAGTTCCTCATTACTGGGTTAACTCCTGATTAGTTTCTCAAAATTGAGTTTATTGCATTGCAAAATACTTTTGAAGAACTTTCTTTGAACATGAAACATACTTTTCACAAGTGTCAAGTGATTTAGCATAGGTGTTCTGTATTTTAGGATAAGGTTAGTCATATTTCATTGTAACTCACAAAATCTGCAACTGTGACATATCCAAATTCAGCCCAAGGATTTGAAGTCTTTATATGGCCACAGGTGTTGTTTGTTGAAAGAAAATTGCCCGAGTGGGGGAAAGTGGGGATAAAATTTTGGGGACAGCAAAACCTCCCCAAATTTTGGGGTTAGCTGGGGGTTGTCTATTAAAATAATTTAAAGCAAACTAAAAGCAGATGTTTTAAAATAAAATGTGACGTGCCGAATTTGCTACGAGAATCCACCCACCCCCTAGATTTTAAAGGGTTTTCAGCATTTCGTTTTTTATTAAAAAGCTACACTCAAATTTTCTATGCACTAAATGGAGCAGGCTCTCCAGTCCTCAGGGGGAAAGGGATATGCTCCCTCCAAGTCCCAGGTTCCTGGGATGTTCCTTCCAAGTCCCCAGGTTCTTGGCATGTTGTGATGTCACCCAAAATCACTGGCAATTAAACAAGATCCTGCTAGTAGGCTTCTTTTTAGGTGTCATGAATGAGAGAGAATGTATGAAAGTGGTTCTGGGGAGGATTCCTTCCCTTGTAGATAGCATTATCTCATAAATGCTTATAGTTATTTTCCTTAACCATTGGTTGTTAGTTTTTTTGTATCTTAACCTGTCACCTGTTTGATATAGGCCATAATATCATACAGGATGGCTTCCAAGGCTCTTGAAGTGGCTTTTTAGATAAAGGCTCTGTGAGCAGTATGACCTCCCATTTTATACTTAATTAGCATGTTTGAAGCTGGTACAGTATCTTACACTTCTTGTGGTAAATTTTCCAGGAGTGGAAAATTTTGGACATGGAACATCTTGATTTCTGTTCTTTTGAACAAAAGGAAATTGAATTCTTATAACATCGAGACTTAAAATAGTGATTTCTGATCACTATGACCACATTGTGAACAAATAAACATTTTGGATGTAGATGGTTGAATTGCTGACAATATGAGGGAGTAAATGAGGACCTACATTGAGTGTTTTAAAGGAGACCACCTGACACAAAATTGATTGGTATAGACTACTCTGCCAATTGAAACTGGATCAGACCTGTGTACCCTAGATCACATGTCCTCTGTTGTCAGCCAGTATTTCCCAACGTCTTACAGTAAGAGTATATTGCTTTTGATTAACAACAAACTTGGGAGTTGAAAGCTCATATTGCTTCTAGGCATTCGATTACAAGTGGTTTGATTTTGATAAAAGGCTTGACAACTGTTTTCTTGAAAGTGGATTTCTTAGCAACAGACTCATAAACAGCAGTTATATGAGGTTGATTATGAGCAATAGTAGATTGTACAAGAAGCTTGGAAAAGGTTGTAATATACTTGAATTTTCCTTGATGTCATGTTCATCCTGTAATCAATCTTTCTTTTCTCAATGTGTATTATTGTCCGCAAAATTGTTCATAGAAAGGCTAGAACTGGTTCCAACACTTAGTGAGCAAGTTTGCTTCTTGTTAGAGTTTCATCTTAAATGTATAGAAATAGGATGCCATCAGCATATTATCTGGAGTCCGTGATGACATGAGGAAACATGTTTCGCAAACTTCAAACAAAATAAAAACACTAAGAGCAATGCAATCCACAAATAGAAGAACTGAAGTCATATACCATTGAAACTGCCGGATCTATGCAAATCAACCAAAACATCGTTAACTGTGGCCGAAGAAGTTGGGTACCACTGATCATGCATCCTTATTACTTTCTCATGCAATGTGTTTATAGAAGCATTGACCTCCTACGTTTATCTTATGAAGTATTGCAAACAGTTTGCTCCATAAATATCAATTGGCGTATGGCAATATTGGCCACCGGACAAGGTATGTTTAATTTTGCCAAAGAATTTGGGTATATTTTGTTCTTCACCAATGGAAAATTAGACTTCACAAATTTCAAGAATTAGACTTAACCCTATCTTGTATAGCTATGTTGGGAAGAGAGTAGAGTCTAGTTTCCAGAATATTTGGAGGAAAATTGAAAAATATGGCCACATGCAAATTAATGTGAAAATTAGAGACTTGACGGCTCAAATATCTTGGTAAATTCTTGAAAAGTGAGTTTTTTGGAAGTTGAGGTGAATTGAACAAGGGATCTTTTGGTTTTCTTTTTGAAATTTTTTGCTAATTCAAGAAAACCAACTGATTTACAAGCATATGCAAGAAATTATTTGGACAATTTTGAATTTAATAATGCTCAGTGTTTTGGATGGGTTTAGAACTTTAAAGGTTAAGCTTTCAATCTTCAGGTTTCAACAAAAATATTGTTACCAACTATGCTATGCAGCATTTTGTTTTTTTAATATTATCCGAAACAAATCTGAAGACCATTTCATATGAAGAGAATGCTAAAAAGTAAAAAATAAAAGGTACCCATATTTTTTGGGGGGCAGTGAAGGGAAGCTCATACACATGATTTTTTTGAACATTAGATCCGATCCACAATGATAAGTTGCTGTCACGAAAACCCTAAGGGAAGAAATGTGTCCAGTGTACATTTGATAGATATTAGAAAAAAATGTAGCAATTCAGACTTCCGACAGAGTGCTCCCAAAAAATATTTTGGCAAATTAACCACCAGAATAGGTGTTGTTATTAAATTATTATTTATATGCTATTAATGGTTATCTTAATCTGTTTGTAAATATCATGTAAATATTAGAATGTTTCTAATATTTAGTTCTCTGTAGATAGAATATAAAGTTTGTATTCTTTATGATCGTTTCCTAAGGAAACATCGTTCCATTCTTTTGTACATATAGATCATTCGATCTCTGTTAATAACATCAAGTTTTTACCACAATATGGTATCAGAGCAAAAATCTTAATCTTTTCGAAAGTTCTATAATTTCAATTTGAAATTATCTGAACCTAAAATTTTCGAAATTGTTTTTTGGATCTACACATTTCTCATTGAGAAATCCGTTGCTTCTACTCGAGTTTGAAACCCGTATAAGGTTCGTTGGAGTGTATCATTCTCAAGAAATTGCGACTTTGCTATTTCGCGTTTTCTTTTTTACTGTTCTTGAGAGCATCGTTTTTGCTGTATGGTGGTCGTCTCTCACGAGGCCTGCAACTCCCACGTATCTTTTTTGCTGTATGGTGGTCGTCTTTCACACGGCCTGCAACTCCCGCGTCTTCTGTCTGCTGCCTGCGCAGCCTCTGCAACTCTCGGTTTTCTTCAAACACGTTGCCCATACTCCACAACCTCTGTTTTCTCAGTGCTTCGACTTTGTTTTTTGCGCTTCTCTGCCAAAAATGACTCCTTCCATGGTTGCATTCTGAAAAAAATGACTGTTTTTTTCCAGATTTCTGCTCAAAAATCACCATTTTTGATTTTTTTTTTCCAGATTTCTGTTTTTTTTTTCGAAAACCCTACTTGGGCTCGGAATTTTTTTTCAATCACAAATTCTTGGTGGGTTTTTCAAGAACTCAACTGGGTTGTCGTTCGTTTTTTCTGGGTGCCTCGATTTTTTTGTCTCAATTTTCGAGCCAGCGGATCCAAAATTTGACAGCATATTCCTTCCGGGTTTTTTGAGCTCTCTTCTGGCTTCTACTCCATTTTTTCTGGGTCTTCCGACATTTCACCTCGAAGTGCATGCCTTCTCAGTTCTTCACGTTTTTAATTGAAATTTGTGCCATGGCATCACTCACCAATCTTTTGCTCAAGGGAAACTAGAAATTTAATGGTCGGAACTATAACACGTGGAAGCAGCGGATGCTAGCCATCTTCGAATATCGCGGTAGCGATCAGGTGGTTCTAGGTACTACCAAGCGTCCGACTACAACTGGTCCTGATCAGGTTACCTATGACCAATAGAATCGGGAAGCAGTCATGTTTCTCAAATTATCAGTGGCTGATGATCAGCTCCCTCAGATTCCATCCGGCAAAACAGTTGCCGAGATATGGGAGCATCTCAAAACCCTACACGAGACGTCAAATAAAAGCAAGGCTTTCTTTCTCAAGAATACTCTGTTTTCTATTGTCGTGGATGAGCGAAAATCGTTCTAGGATCACCTGAACCGAATATAGGACATCCGTGATCAGTTGCTTGCCATTGGTCGCAAGATGGAGGAAGAGGACATTGTGGTAATCATTCTCAAAAGTTTACCCAAGTCCTATGAGGATTTTATTGACTCTCAAGTCTCAACATCACTTCCACTGGTGTTGATATGAAGGTCACCGATCTTTGCACACTTCTGCTTCAGCAAGATTGCTGGAAATGACAGTTCGGTAGCAGTTCCAGCTCCACCTCCACCGAGCAAGCCTTTGTTGCTAAATCCTTTCAGAAGGATAAGGGCAAGTCTCATTCTTAGCAGTCTTCTCAACATAAACCATCTGCTCCGGCATCAGAGGGCTCCAAGAAAAAGAACATTCTATGCAACTACTGCCATAAGTATGGTCATATGAAGGTTGAATGTTAGAAGCGCTTAGCTGCCCTATCTAAGCAATCTGGTTCGCAGCCCAAAGCGAACAGCGCAGAGCACACTAAGGAGACCGAATCTGCCTTTTACGCCTTCATGGCTAAAAGACCAGCAGATCATGTCATTTCACCCACTGCAAAGATTGGTTCACTGACTACCAGCCTTATTCAGATTCTGTTATTTTTGGTGGCGGGGAAGAGTACACAGTTGTCGGCAAAGACAATATTCAGATTCAGTCTGCTAGGAGGAATCTCATTTTCCTCGATGTGTACCACGTTCCAGGGATGGAACTAAATCTACTCTCAGTCAGTCAGATGTTGCGACATTCTCCACGGCTGGATATCACCTTTAGTTCATATCAGTGCACCATCACTGATCGAGAGACTTAGTCTGTTGTTGTAGTTGGTTTTGAGGATCATGGTCTTTTCAGACTTGCAGATTCTGGTTCTTCTCAGGACCTTGCTATGGCTGCTCGACAGTCTTCTGTCAGTACACTTTGGCATCAACGTTATGCGCACTTAAATGTGCGCTCTCTCTCAACTTGCTCATGACGAGCTTGTCCTCGGTTTGCCAGAGATTCAGACTCAACAACTTGGAGTTTGTGATGCATGCCAGGTTGTGAAGCAACATCACACACCTTTTCCTATTGGCGATTCATGGTGGGCTTCTCAGGTACTTCAGCTTGTTCATGCAGATATCTGCGGCCCTATGGCCACTCCTCTGGTTCTTAGGTACAGGTATTTTCTATTGTTTGTTGATGATTTCAATAGAAAAATGTTGGTCTATTTCTTAAAAAGAAATCTGAAGCATTTGTTGTATTTCAGAAGTTTAAACCTTTAGTTGAAAAAGAGTCTGGGAAATCTACTATTGCTCTTAGGACAGATAATGGGGGGGATTTTTGTTCTAATGAATTCTCTAGCTTCTGTGATCTTCATGGCATCAAGCGCCAACTAGCCACACCACACACACCACAACAAAACAATGTAGTTGAACGTCGGCACAAAACAATCACTAAGATGACTAGGTCCATGCTTGAGCACATACATGTTCCGAAGAAATTTTGGGCGGAAGCAGATAACATTGCAGTCTACCTTTTGAACCGGTCACCCACTGTGGCGGTCAGAGGCAAGACTCCGGAAGAGTCCTGGTCAGGTCGCAAGCCCAAAATCAGTCACTTGAAGGTTTTTGGCTCTCTTGCCTATGTTTGGATCCCTGATGCGTCTCGCACCAAGTTGGATGCCAAGAGCCAGAAACTCATGCTTGCCGGATACGGTAGTCTTCACAAAGCCTACCACTTGATCGACATTGAGACATCTCGTCTCCTGTACAGATGTGATGTAGTCTTTGATGAACAACGAGGACTGTTCATGCCTGTCTCTCCCATTCCTGATTCAGCAGACCAGCCTATGAAGGCTCATGATTTGGGAGTTCGTCTTCCATTAGGTCCATCTCCTGGGAGGGCTCCTACAGCTCAAGTAGCTCGAGTACTACTGCTGATTCCTGTACAGACACCTCCGACCTCTCCTCTAGGTTCACCTAGATATGCAGATGCTTCTCCTGAGTTTGATCCAGATTCTTCTGATGAGGACCCTGGTCATAGAGCACCTCCTGATAATAATGTTGGTCCTCTTCGGCCTAAATGGTGGGCTAGGACACTTGCTAATCTTCAGGATGATGAGCTCATTGAGGGGAGAGCTGCTCAGAAGAAGAGCAAGCCTACAGAGACTGTCAATATTGCTCTCATGGCCAACATTCACAGTGTGTTTGAATTGCAGACATACTCAGAGGCTAAAGGTATTCCAGAGTGGGAATAGGCCATGAATTCTGAACACCAGAGCTTGCTGAAGAATCACACCTGGGTCCTTTTTGATCTTCCACCAGGGAAGAAACCCATTGGCTGCAAATGGGTCTACAAAATAAAGTACAAGTCTGATGGTACTTTGGATAAGTACAAAGCTTGTCTAGTTGCGAAGGGCTTCTCTCAGCGTCAGGGCATTGACTATGAGGAGACTTTTGCTCCTACAACAAAAATGAGCACTATTAGATTAGTTCTAGCCATGGCAGCTCAGTTTGGCTGGCAAGTCCATTAGATGGACGTTAAGAGCGCTTTCTTGAATGGTGACCTACAGGAAGAGGTCTACATGATGCAGCCTCCTAGTTTCAAGGTTGTTGGTAAAGAACACTAGCTTCTCAGACTGGTTAAAGCTCTCTATGGTTTGAAGTAGGCCCCCAGGGCATGGTACATGAAAATTGATAAGTAGTTCAGTGATCAAGGCTTCCAGAGAAGTTCTTCAGACTCCAATTTGTACATCAAAACTATTGACACTAGACAGTGACATCATCCTTCTGGTCATTTATGTGGATGATTTGATCATCACAGGCAGTTCGACATCTTTGATTCAGGGAATCAAACAAAATTTATGCCAGTCTTTTGATATGACTGACCTTGGCCTCCTGCATTACTGCCCCGGTGTTGAGGGTTGGCAGCAGTGTTCTGGTATATTCATTTCTCAGTCCAAATATGCTAGGGCTCTGTTAGACAAGTTTTGTATGCAAGATTGCAAACCTGCATCTACACCTATGGAGAAAGGTCTGAAGTTATCAACCAAGTCTAATTCTCCTCCAGTTGATGATACTACATACAAGCAACTAGTAGGCAGTCTCATCTATCTGTCTACTACTAGACCTGATATCAGCTTCGTCGTCAGCAACATTTCATGGTTTATGACAGCTCCCAAGACTGATTATTGGATGGCTGCTACGCGTGTGCTTCGCTATGTGAAGGGCACTCCTGATTTTGGGATTCTCTATTCTTGGAGTCCTAATCCTAGACGAAGTGGTTTCGCAGATTCAGATTGGTCAGGCTCTGTTGACGATAAAAAGTCAACTTCTGGATATGTGTTTAGTTTGGGATTTGGTGTTGTCACATGGACCAGTAAGAAGCAGCAGGCCGTTTCTCTCTCCTCTACAAAGGCCGAATACAAAGAGAAGTGGAGGCAGGTTGTGAAGCTGTCTGGCTTCGTCGGATGCTTGGGGATATGTAGATGTCACCAGCAGGACTGACAACTTTGTTTGTTGATAACAAAGGCGTTATCAAGTTAGCACGAAATCCAGTCTTCCATGAAAGAACCAAGCATGTAGATATTCATTGCCACTATATTCGGCAATTGGTTGAAGACGGGACAATACACTTGCAGTATGTTCCTACAGCGGATCAGACTGCAGACATTCTCACCAAGCCTCTTGGTCCAGGCAAATTTTCCAAATTCAGAGGACAGCTTGGTGTAGTGGATAGATTAACCATTAAGGGAGGGTATTAAATTATTATTTATATGCTACTAATGGTTATTCTTAATCTCTTTGTAAATATCCTGTAAATATTAGAATGTTTCTAATATTTAGCTCTGTAGATAGAATAGAAAGTTTCTATTCTTTACTATCGTTTCCTAAGGAAACATCGTTCCATTCTTTTGTACATATAGATCATTCGATCTCTGTTAATAACATCAAGTTTTTACCACAATAGTTGTACGGTGAACAAAATATTTTTGTTCTGGTTCAAGGCACCGTACAAATTATACAAGACCCCAGACTACAAAAACAATTGTCAGAAACAAACATAAACAAAATGAAGTTTTTTTTCACTACAGCATACAAATTAGGCGGATCAAGGAAGAATCACAACTTCAACAAAATGTTTACAGATGTTTGAATGATGTATGGATTATCTTTTCAAACATGCTGTACCTCTTCATCGCTGTTGTATACACACCACCTTTAATATGCCTCTCTTAGATCTATACAGTCTCAGCAATTCCTCTTCTGGCAAAGAATGGTGTACAAATACATTTAATAACTCGTATTCTTTTCTGCTTCAAAATCCGCCATTACATATATCATAAAAAATGCTCTTTATTTCAGATGAATGGAATTTACAATTTTAATCCATTTATAGGCTTTAATTACCTTTTATCTAACATGGTGGTAATTATTTATCAAGCACTCATTGTCATGGACCAATTCCTCTGCAATGATACAACTGATAGGTGAAGAGCAAAATATTGACAATAAAACGAAAGAAAGAGCAGAGGAAATGCTTATAAACTCAGGCCATACCAATTTTCATTGTATATACTATATAATCAATGTATAATATAACAAAGAAAAAACTCCCAAAACTTGCGAGGAGTATCACCCAACCATCCTCATCAAGAATAAACAGAAGTTATGGTTCTAAATTTCTGATTATTCTGAAGTTTTCATTATCTTCTCATTTTGGGCAACATCTGTCCTATCTCTAACATGCAAGCATGAGTTTCATATGAACATAATATGACTGCTGGGTCTGTGCTTGAGCTTTCATAATGATACAGTGAACCCCATAATTAGATTTCCTAAGATACCGGGTTCGGCCCTGGAGACCCCCAGACCCGGACAAATTCGAACCAGTTCGTGGTCCAGGTCCGGTCCGCCTGTGGGTCCGGGCTGTCTGGGCAGGGTCCGAATTTTGCAAATCAAATTCGAACCCGGGTTGGCAGGGTTCGAATCCGGGCGAATTTGGCAAATAAAATAGAATTTGGGGCGAATTTCAGGTGAATTCCGGGCGCGGTTTAAGTGAAAATGTTTTTTTATGCCAAAATTTATAAAAATTTGGCTTTCACAACCCTAAAAAGGTGAGTTTAAAGGCTTTTGTTTGCTTCTAATTCTCATTTGTGGTGTGCAAACAGATTATTTAAATGTTTACTTTAGTTTTTATGATACTATGTGACATTCTAATTTTAACTCATGCTTCTAGGCTGCATAAATATCAAAATATGTATATATATATATATATATATAAAAATTACATATTTTTGAAAAAACGAACCCGAACCCAAAAACCCCTTTTTCAAAATTTTGTCGAACCGGCGAACCGGTTCTTCGAACCCGAACCCGAATTCGAATCTGAACCGGCATCTTAGGATTTTTGGAGTAAACCGAGTCCCAAGTGTGAAGTCTGTCTTGCAGTGTAATCAAGCATTTTTAGTCTAAAAAATGTAGAGCTTTTTTAAATCATTTATTTTCAACACTTAAATGCTAATGCAATAAGTCTCAGAAGTGTAGCGAATTTCAGAACTCATAAAATTATGATGAACATTTCAACACAATATTGACTATCATCTGCTTCTATTTTGGGATAAAACTTGCATGTATCTAGCGTGCATCCTTTATGTACTGTTTGGAGGGTTTGCTCTAGTTGGCTGCATTATTTCTTTTGTAGCACATTTTGGAATTAGTTGTAAGATACTATAATCAGTGGAATATGTACTGAAAATCTTTTATGGTTTTCTGGTTTAACATTCACGTTTCTACTACCATTCTCTGTGCAGTTTTTGGAGGATTTTATCAATGGAGGTGAAGTTGCATCATTACTTGATTGCATTCGGCTGACTGCT
>MU222843.1:76542-88285 GCA_018584345.1 Thuja plicata
GGGGGGACTAATGATGGAGCAGCTAGTGGTAATTTCAATACACAAAATGGACCCATTGTATCAGGTGCTGGGAGAGGAGGACCAGGAATAGTGCCAAGCTCCCTGTTGCCCACTGATGTTTCAGTTGTATTGCGAAGTCCCTATTGGATTCGCATAATTTATCGGAAGAATTTTGCTGTTGATATGCGGTGCTTTGCTGGTGATCAAGTATGGTTGCAACCTGCTACACCACCAAAGGGTGGACCTACTGCTGGAGGCTCAATGCCTTGTCCACAGTTTCGGCCCTTTATCATGGAGCACGTTGCCTTGGGATTGAATACACTAGATAATTCTCTTACTCCACAACCTTTGGGCGCTGGAAACTCAAATAATTCAAGTACAAACAATGCGCAGTCTCCTGCTGCTGGTGGAAACAAAATGGGCATTAACTCTCCTGGAGTGTCTCGTTCGACAACAATATCTGGAAATCAAGGAACTATTTTAAATAGAGTGAACAATGTATTGGGAGCACAAAACCTTGCAGTACTTAATTCAGGAATGTCTTTGGCTGGACGTCCAATGGCTTCAGCAACTGGTGTGCCTGTCCATGTCAGAGGAGAGCTGAACACTGCATTTATTGGACTTGGGGATGATGGTGGCTATGGAGGAGGATGGGTTCCTCTGGCTGCACTTAAGAAAGTCTTGCGCGGTATTCTGAAATATCTTGGGGTTCTATGGTTATTTTCCCAGTTGCCAGAGCTTTTGGAATCAATTCTGTGTTCAATTTTGAAAGAAAATGAAGGAAAACTTCTTAACTTGGACCATGAGCAACCTGCATTGCGATTCTTTGTGGGGTAAATATTTGCTGTTATGTTTTATGTGCTTAATTTTCTTTGTGCACAGAATTAGTGGAACTAATGATATTGATTTTGAGGAATAAATTTGGTAGAATTTAATTTGATTGTAAGATCTCCCATACAAAAGAACTCTCATAGTATTTTGTTGCATGAAATTGTATCATGCACTGGTAAAATCATTATGTTTAGATAAACTAGAACAGCAGAATCTCTACATTTAATATTTCTGGATTTCCATTCAAATTTCAAATTAAGAATTCCATTGAAATATCTCAAATGAGAGTAGTTTGAAAAGAGTTGGCTTCGTCTTAGATATTTTTTAGTGTTGAAGTCGTTATAAAAATGTTACCGTTATCTTATTCCAATTTGTAGTGTTGTGCTTAGGTCTGGTATGATGATTTGATCAGATTTTTTTCTGGATTTCCTACAGAGGTTATGTCTTTGCTGTAAGTGTGCATCGCGTCCAGCTTCTTTTACAAGTTCTAAGTGTGAAGCGTTTTCACCAGCAGCAACAACAGCAACAGCAGCAGCAAAACCAAACAAATGGCCAAGATGAACTTAGCTCTGCTGAAATTCATGAAATATGTGACTATTTTAGCGGCCGAGTTGCTTCAGAGCCATATGATGCTTCTAGAGTTGCATCTTTTATAACTTTGCTAACATTGCCAATATGGGTTCTGCGAGAATTTTTAAAACTCATTGCCTGGAAGAAGGGAACATCACAAGGGCAGGGTGGTGATATAGCCCCCTTACAGAGAACCCGTGTTGAGTTGTGCTTAGAATGCCACGTGGGGTCCATTGCTGATACATCAGTGACTGTAGACAATGTAGGCCAGGTTCCTTTGGATGGAGCAATTAGTGCTGTTGCTAAGAGCAACATTCATTATGATCGTCTACACAATGCGGTGGATTTTGGACTTACTGTTGTCCTTGATCCTGCTAATATTCCCCAGGTAAATGCTGCTGGTGGTGCTGCATGGTTGCCTCATTGTGTCTCTGTAAGATTGAAATATGCTTTTGGTGAAAATCCCCATATGGTCCTCCTAGGCATGGAAGGTAGTCATGGTGGGCGTGCATTATGGCCACGTATGGAGGATTGGGAACGCTGCAAACAGAAAGTGGCTAAAGCAGTTGAAATTGTTGGGAATGGAAGTGGAAGTGGTCCAGGTGGGAGTTCAGTAGATGTTAGTCAGGGAAGACTTCGAGTAGTGGCGGAGGCAATACAGCGCTCCTTGCATACATCTTTGTTTCAGCTCCGTAAGGGTGGTACGGGTAATCCTTCTGTGGCAGGGGCTTTCACAGGTTGATATTCTATTATTGTACTGTATTATAACTCTGCTGATAGCTTCTTTATCTTCTAATTGTATTTCTAACATAGCTGTGGCTAATTGTATCGAGTTAAGGACATTGAAGAGTAAATCTCAAAAATGGGTTAATTTGGCTCAAGGGTATTACCCTGGAAATGGGTCTTTCAGTGCCTTCTAATGTGTAAGTAATTGTGGTTTTCTCCAGATACAATCTTTCTCAGTGACGGCACAGCCTTATTTTTCGGAGAGCATTGAACACTTTTCTGTATTCCTTTTACTTAGAGTTGTCCAGAATATGCAAGATTCCTCATAGCTGTACAAAATGATGGTTTTAGAAGGTTTTGTATCCTGATTTCAGTTACCATCAGTTAAAGTTGTTTAGGAAGGTTTGGTTTACTCCCTAGCTTGCTTTGAGTTTGAAACCCAAGGGTACGCAATTCAAATGATGCATCGTAAAGTGCTTCCACGTAGGGGAGGGGGTCTGATGCACTAATAGCTGTTTATGACCTAAAAAGTTACTCCGGGTTTAACTTTATTATGGTGCAAGGCACAACATGCAACAGTTGTTAGGTGTAATGTGTATGAGCAAGTGGTTCAGACATTAAATACCCTTGTGCAGAAACACTACACCTAACTATGTAACAATTATGTACACAGTAAATTTTAAATATTTATGCACACATTAAATACCTATAGGCTAAAACACTACACCTTACCTTTACTTTATATGCTAATGATGGGGTGAAATACTAATATTTGAGGGCTGTGTCTATGCAGCCACATATTTGCACTTTAGTAAACAAAATATGTTGTTAACAAAATGTGTGTTAGTCCATTGTAGTTGTTTACAAATTACTAACACACGTTAATACAATAGACTAACACACATGTTGCTAACACATTTTGATAACAACATATTTTGTTTACTAAGGTGCAAATATGTGGCTGCATAGACACAGCCGACTGGGTGGTTCAGACTTTAAATATAGGCGGTCTTATGCACCAAATCGCTGTTTGTGACTTAATAGCCTACACCCTAATTTTTTAATAGCCTACACCCTAATTTTACCTTGTTTATGCCAGGGCACAATCTACAGCAGTAATGGGGTGTAATGTCTATGGGTGATTTGGAGTTTAAATAATGTCAGTAATAAATTCAATTTATTATTTTGAACTTTAATATCAATAGTTTTATTAAGTATAATATTATTTTTTATTAATTAGAAAAGGTCAGTCTAACTTTAGTCTAAAACCATTTTTCACAAAGAACAAGAAAATAAGACATTATTATACATTTATAATTTACAATTATTTTTTATTAAATTATTACGAGTCTATGTATGAAGGAACCCTCCTTTATCTACATGGAAGTTATTGATGAAATTAAATTTATATAAATCAAGGAAGCTCTAAATCTACAAATAATTGAGCTTATTATTAATTTGTATGCTTCGTAAATAGTTTGAATTATTCAGTTGACAATGCATGGGTGATCCACTTGTTTCACATCATATTATATTAGTTATATAGGTAACACATCATATGTTTCAATTGAATAAAACAATAAATATGATTTTTTTGCAACTTAAAACGTTTGAGTAAAAGATTATTTTAGAAAGAAACAATTGACATATTTACAATTTTTTAATATAAAAAATTAAATATAACTATAGAAATTTTGTTCAAAACTTTTAATTTTATTCAATGATTAGTTAAAGTGTTAAAATAAATTGGATTGAGTGAGTTCATAAGTTTTTTTTGCCTTTGTAGGAATTATTAATGTCTAATTACTAGACACAAGGCTTGTTATGGGTAAGTGTGTTCTCTTTTATTTGTTGTCGACATACCAAAATAGAAGTGGGTAGCTTAAAAAATTCAAAACTGTTGAATAAAATGTAGATGTAAAGGCTTCATTATGGTTTTCAATAAAATTAAGATTAATTACTACAGGCAGGGCTTGGGTTGATCTTGTGCATGTGGAGTTGACTCGAAAAATTCAAGTGTAAATTTAAATTATTTTCAATTCTATTTTATTCATACCGTGTCTTGGTTTGGTACATTTTTTTATGACATTTTTATGTGGAGGTATTTAAAGGTATTAATTTATTACTTAAAATGAAGGACAAATAATTTCCATCAAGGATCATTCATTTTAGGAATATTTTGATTGGAGCACTAAACGGAATGTAAATTCTTCATCATTATTATGGAGCATTTACATGATTGAACACTATTGTCCTTACTCTTTTTTTCAACTTAACCAAAGTAAATCTTTCAAATATCTTGTTGTGCACCATCGAAGGACTTTCCATTTCCTATCTAAGGTCATATTTTTCAAAATTTCAAATTTATTTTATGAAGTAAGACTTTCACATTGGAACTCGACAAAGTTGTGACAACCTTATGAGATCTTGACAAGGTTGTCACAACCACTTATTTTCCTACCAACCACTTAAAGCAAAGGAAAAAGGACAAAAAGGGGTGGTGTTGTGCTCCAAAAAAGTTGCATAACCCCCATTTGTACTCGCTTTGGTTTCCACAACCACCAAAGTGTCTGACAAGCTTTTGCCATTTTTAGAAAAGCTGAAATGAAGTAGGCAAAGTCATCAACACATTTGTTTAGTTATGACACTAGTTTTCGTGCTAGACGGAGTTGCCACAACCCTATCGGATCTTGACATGGTGGTGACAACAATTGATTTTATTAATAGTTATTCCAAAGAAAAAAAGGAACAAGATGTTTTGTTGGATTTCTTGGCAATTTTCATAACTTATGTCAGTGCCTGCTTTAGTTTCCACAACTAACCAAAAGTTTTATGCTATGTTTGAAAATGTGAATAAAGGCAAATGTGAAAAATTGAAAGTGGCGTCAACATATTTCATGAGTTTTGAAACACACATCGAAACCTAACAAGGTTGTCACAACCTCTCAAAGTTCAGAAATTGAATTTTGAAGGCAAAAGAAAGTTAAAATTGGGAGTTTCTCATGGTTTCAAAACCTCCATCGACACCCAAAGTGGTTTTTGAAACCCCTTTAAAGTTCGACATGTAGTTCGTTTATCTGGCCCACCTATCTTTGTAAGCAATTTTTGTTGGACTGGAGTGTAGGGAATTTGCTACCCTTAGGATATCGAGATCTTAAAGAGCGAATGGACCTTACACTAACTCACTTCTACTAGCGCTCTGGTAAGCTAGGGTGATCAAGACAACTAATTGATAGATTTAATATTTATGAACTTAAAATGCAACATAAAGAAACTAAGTAAACTAAACTATGTTGATAAAACTCTTGAGTTAACACTAAAATTGAAATACTAAAATAATTAGCGATTATGAAAAGCAAAAAATATTTTGACTAGGAATTCGAAGTACAAATAACAGAGTTCACAGCTAGAGATTGGCAACTTATCGGCCTCAGACCCTAGTGTGTCATGGGGGCATTTATTCATTGCGTTGTAGTCCATACAAATAGAAACAACATAATGACTCTAAATCAGTGCATGTGCATGCCTTTTCACTCTATGGACTTGTCTGTGACCTACACACACAAAAATGTGGAAAAGTGATGAGGCTATATAAGGGCTTGCCATAGTCAAACCCCAATTTTGGTGATTCCACCTCCACAGACAACTAGATAGGAAGATTGAGATAAAACCGATAAAGAACAACGTAATAAAAATAAACTTTGTTCAATGGAAGAAAACCCTTGTTACGTAAGACATGCAAATATAAACAAACCCCACTTATGGGCGGTAGTAGCCATTTTGAATGTGCCCAAGAGAAATGACACACATCAAAAGCGGTTCAAAATAGAATATGCTCCTTTTGAAAATAGAAATTTTCAGGGACTAATGCACGTTGCGTGGACGTCTGTGCGCCACACTTTTGTTTGCACAATTTGACTCCAAATTTGGGCCAGTGGTCATGAGCGCCTTGTTTTCAAAATTCGTGTTGGAATATGAATATTTGATCATGGATTTTTGGCAGTGATCATAAACGCCTTGTTTTCAAAATTCGTGTTGGAATATGAATATTTGATCATGGATTTTTGTCACCAATGCACCAGGCTTAATACTTAGGTGTTAGTAATGTACATGGTGCAAATTATGACACTACATTTTGCCTCTACTTTAGTAAACCGATTGACTCAAGGGATCAAGTGCGCTAAAGTAGCTCATAAGATATGTTCATTAGACTCATGCAGTGCATTAAATGCATTAATTTACTTGAAAAATGATACTATAGCGACTTCAAAAGCTAACTAGGTGGATGTAGATGATGGCCCCTGTGCTTAGCAAAAACCACAACATCTGTTGCAAAAACTTAACTGATGACAAAGGTGGGCCCTTAGAAGGGTCACTTGCACCATTCATCACAAGGAATTCATTGAGTGTTATAGAACATCTCAGTGAAAATGCCTCACAAACGAGTGTTCGGGGCCACCATGATCGAATTGTGTGCCATCGTTGAGCAGGATGTACCCTTGCATGAGGTAGGCGTCGTTTGACCCCCTTTCGTCAATTTTTATGTATTTTATAGGCAAATTTAGTAATAGGGGCAACACATCTGTCCCCTTTTCATGTGCCGCTTGGTATCTGCGGATGTATCCAGGAAGCATTTATGCACTAGCATCCCTTAGACATGCTGGCATCTAGGTTCTTTGATGGCATCTTAGAATGTCATCCGTGCTGGTATCCATAGGACGTGCATGTTTCTTGATTGATTTTTGTTGGTGGATGCAATTTTCTTTTATTTTTACATCGCATGTGTTGATGCATCATTCTTGTGCTTTTTTGCAGACTTTTCCATAGGTTTGCGAGCAGATGACAGGGAAGCTAAGTATGCTCTGCTATAGAGCAAATGAGATACCAACAACCATTAGTAAATTTTGGTCATATTTTTTACGTGAGTTAGTCAATTTTTTGATGCACGTTGGTCGACCAAACGACTACTACTGTCGTTAGACTTTTTTCGTCGATTAAGCGACTCTAAAAAGGTTGTGTCGTACTATCAACAATATGCATGGTTGAATGATCGACTTCATAATGTGTTGAGAGTGTTCGCAGTGTTTCGTTGGTCATTTTGATTGTCGTCGAAATAGCGACTTCAGAATGCGTCGAGACTGTGGCATTCCGGTCGAAGCGTTTCGTTGATCATTTTGATTGTCGTCGAAATAGTGACTTCAGAATGCGTTGACACTGTGGCATTCTGGTTGAAGCATTTCGCTGATCATTTTGATGGTCGTCGATATAGCGACTTCAGAATGCGTTGAGACTGTTGCATTCTGGTCGACACATTTCGTAGATCATTTTGATGGTCGTCAAAATAGCGACTTCAGAATGCGTTGAGACTGTTGCGTTCCGGTCGAGGCATTTTGTTGATCATTTTGATGGTCGTCAAAATAGCGACTTTAGAATGCGTTGAGACTGTTGCATTCCGGTCGACGCATTTCATTGAGCATTTTGATGGTCGTCGAAATAGCGACTTTAGAGTGCGTTGAGACTGTGGCATTCCGGTCGAAGCATTTCGTTGATCATTTTTATGTTCGTCGAAATATCAACTTCATAATGCATTGAGACTGTTGCATTCCAGTCGACGCATTTCATTGATCGTTTTGATGGTCGTCGAAATAAAGACTTCAAAATGCGTTGAGACTATTGCATTTTGGTCGAGGCATTTCATTGATCATTTTGATGGTCATCGAAATAGCGACTTTATAATGTGTTGAGATTGTTGCATTCCGGTTGAAGCATTTTGTTGATCATTTTGATGGTTGTCGAAATAGCAACAACGTATTCATTTTTTTTTTAAATACTATATATTAATCATCTATTAATATATATAATATATTTTATTTTACTAATCTTTTCATTGAAAGTATAGTAGTTGAATTAGAATATGCTCCAAAATGCTTATAAATCTAATTACTTATCCCTTATAATAATTTCTTGAACATTAATAACATTGTTGTTATCATTGTTCTTACCATCGTGTTGTTATCATTGTAAGGTTGCACTTAGTTGTTCAACCTTGTTTAGCCTCTTGGGATCCTGTGGATCCATTCATCCATTTATCATATGAAAAACTTAGTAGAGGCATAACAACATTTATAAAGTATGGAATCATCATAACATAATGGAAGGGAAATTTAGTTAAAAATTCTTAAAGACAATTAAAGAGAAATGATGAGATAATGTAGTCAAGGCAATTAGGCTAAACTTTCAACACCTGATTCACAAGAGCGATATGTTCATTCCATTTTTATGTAGATAAAGAATGATTTGGCGAAGCACTAGATCCGTGATGATGCGTTTGTAGTAATTCTTGAAGACAATTAAAGAGGAATGATAAGATACTATAGTCAAAGAAAAGTTGTATCTAATGTACAAGAAACTTCAATGTTGATCATCACTAAGCATCTATATGCTTGCTTGCCACTAACAAGGATTTGGCACCTTTAAATATCTCCTTATTTAATCTTAAAGCTCAACTATATAGATGGACATAGATTGTGATGTGTTTGAGAAAGCTATTGGTTGTTTTTTATTGTCTTTATAGATAGTTCTATTAATTCTATTAATTCTATGTGCAATTTTATATCCTATAATTTGTAGGTTTATAACCCAAATAATTTCCATTGTCAAAAAGTTTAAATCAGATCTTTGGAACAAGGTGTGGACATCCATCATAACATAATGGAAGGGAAATTTAGTTAAAAATTCTCTAGTAGACATGCTTGTAGAATGTGGAAGCATAGACGATGCATACGTACTATTTGACAATATGCCTAAAATAAATGTGGTCTTTTTGAATTCTATTATTGTAGATTATGAACAAAATTTATTTATTGAAAAGGATTTTGAAACTTTAAATCAAATACCTGATATGCAAGATTTGGAAGCATAGGCAAGGTACTTGAACTGTTTACTAGAATGCCTCAAAATGCAATGTTCTAGTGGAACACCTTGTCTGCATGCAAAGGACATGTTTAGAAAACACACACTATCATAAGTAATAATTTGAATAAAATGAATTGTTTATAGCAGAGAAACAAAATTTTTAAAATATGTACTTATGATACGTACATGTTCATTAAATGCCATAACACATGACACTAATAAAATTTAGCTCAATTTTTGATGATCATAGGTCAATTTTGCGACTATCAAATGTAGATCAATCGACCAAAGGTGTCGTGGAAGTTATTGTGTCGAAACTTACGACGACTAGCATAGTCATCGTAAAACCAACGACCCAAAGGTCGGAAAAAAGGGCTCTGTGCGAAGTGTTGTGTGCACCTTTCACCCTAAGCCCTTTTCACACTCCGTCTCTTGTAAGACGCTAAAGTTGAAAAATAACATAAGAATGCTATATAAACGACGATGAAGTTGTCGAAAAACTATGGGTGTTCGTTGAAATAGCTATGACAAGAAGTCGATCAATTCATTGTTTATATAGGTTTCTCATCGACTATGAATGTGACTAAAGTCGAAAAAGTGATGACATGTTTTAAAAAATAAATAAATAATGAGCTTATAACTAGCAAAGAGATTGAGCACAGTAAGTTTAGGTCTAGTCTGAAGGGAGTTGTTGTCTATGCTTGTTGAAGTGAAGAGATGGTATTGTCGTAGGTTGTTTTTAGTCCTCTTGAGACTCCTAGGCCCAATGGATGTTGAAAGACTACTAGTCCTAATTGTTGGAGGTTTCAGTCATAATAAGAGATTTTTTTGTAAGCATCAGATTTCAAAGGGACAACAGTGAATGGAGATGTGAAAATGATCTCAAGGAAAAGAGGAACAAGTTTAATGGTTGGAGGTAGCATTTCAAGATCACGTATTTACCTTAATGGAAATTCTTTTCCCTCTTAGTTATACGTATATACACAATTATTTGTATTATTATTTAAAGCATTTTGTTGCCCCTTGATTTTTTTTTACTCTCATAAGGTGTATTTTTTTGTTATGAGGCGTTTCCTCAATATTTTATGAAGCATTTAATCACTAGTGAAGGTTTCAAGATAGTGCTGTTGGATTAGAACATGGAATAAAATGTTAGGACAACAATATAATGACTGGCATGAGCAATAGTATAGGAGAAACACTCATACTATGAAGGAATAGTACTATTGAAGAGAGCATGGACTTTTCCACTATCCATATCAAGTGACATCCCTTGGATAATGAAGAATAGTCAATGGTCAAATTTTAATGACACAGTGATGCTACATTTACATCTTTTAAGTGATGCTATAGTTACATCAATGTGTAGTGAAAGGTATCAAACTTAGCGAGAAAAATCTAAGAAAGTAGAGACAATCCTCATAGAAGAGTCACAGATGATGTGTTGTAGAGAGAAAGCCCATCATTAATAGTAGGAAGCATCAAATGTTAGATCAATGGTGGTTATTACAAGAACCAAGAGCAGTGCAATAAGTTTTAAATTTTGTTCCAAAAATTGATGCAATGAAAGTGAAAAGGGTTGTATTAATAAAAGTGATAATAAAGGAAGGTAAGCATAGGCCCTAGCTAAACACCAATAATGGTCCAGAGAAACATATAGTGTTGAAGTGGAATCATCATCTAGGAGTCTCAACACCACAAGACTTCCCTAACTCCAATGGGATTCAACATGTATCAAAGCATGAGTGAAAAAAATATTTGTAATATGGAAAAAGAGCCTTAAAATAGTGGAATGAAAGGATTACAAGGAGTTGTCATGAAGATTAGCCTATTCTCCTTGAAAGAAGTGGCACTCACCAAAAACACCTGTTTGAACACCCAACATGGAATCACTCCAAAAGGGATACCAATCACATAGTAACACCCATTATGAAAGAAACATGAGATTGCCACCCTGATCCCATTGCTACCCCTAAAGAAAAAATAAGGAAGAATGCATAGTTAGTGCCATATAAAACTACAAAACAATTTATAAATGTCATCTAGCAGTTTTCATAACTCTTATTCAATTGAAATCATTAGATTCATCTTGAAATACAACATATCCAACATTGTTAATTTCTCAAAGACATGTTTCATTCAAATATGCTGGAGGTAGAAAAGGTAGAACTTTGAAGATAAAATTCATCTAGACTAGGAAGAGCAAAAGTGAGCAGTGCCCTTAAAAACATACCTCTATCCACTCCTCCAATTTCATTCATACACATTAATTAGTCATGTCCATACTCATGGTTACAATTCCCAATATCAACAAACAAATTACAATAACATAAACTTAATTTAGTCAAATTACCTGGCTTCAAATATAGCCAAACCACTCAAAGATGCCTTCTTCTGGCAATGTTGTTGAAGAAAAAATAGTGAAGTTGTCAACCGATCTGATGATGTCAATTATGACTTGAAGCTTTGGATGCTCAAAATATGGGAAGAGAGAGACAATGTTCGTTTGTATTTCTCTCTTCCTGTCTTTGGGCATCCAATGCTCGAAGTCATTCTTGAAGGATGTTCATTTGTATGTCTTCCTGTCATTGGGGCATCTGATGCTTCAAGTGATTTTAGGGTGCAATTTTTAGTCTTTTGATGGTCCACATTTCTTATCTCTTGTATTCTGATGAGGTTAGTGTCTCACATGTTGAGTTGG
>MU222843.1:109368-120439 GCA_018584345.1 Thuja plicata
TTTCAAATTCTCTAAGTTGAAAAATATGATTAGGCCTCATTGATTCAATTTCATCTCTAGAATATTAAAGTAATAAGTTTCTATAAATATTATCATCTATTATGATAGGTTGAGTATCATTCAATGTAGAATTCAAAGACGTACCCAGAACATCACTACAAGGTGCATTCAACAACATGCTTGCATTCACCTCTTTCATATTTGCATCTTCTGCATCCATTGTATCTCCCATGGTATCTTTAATGTTTGACTCTTCAATTGTTGTGGATCCAGAAGCTTCATTGATATTCATTTTGCACATCCTCATTCTTCTATCTCTTTGACGTTTAGCCTCTTTCTCTTTCTCCAATTGAATTTCCTCATCAGTCATAACCCTCCTTTGTTTCTTCTTTTGACGTTGTTTACATCCCATGATTAATAATTGAAATCAATCACAAGAGTGTCTTCAATAGTTTAAACTTGCAAAAAAATTTCAATATTCTCCCAATGACTGATGCCTTCAAATGGAGAATATAATAGTCAATAAACAATGCAAAAATTGTCCAAAACCTGCACAATCGATCACTGTCGACCGTACTTTGAGTACAAGATTGCTAATGCAGTAAAAAAACATAGCATATTTAAAAAAAAGGTCAAATATGAGACGTGGAGACATTATGAAATGGGGCAACATTTCAAAAATGAAACGTCACCCCATTTCATAACGTCACCCCGTATTGTTTTAAACCAATTTCCAACGGCTACAAAATGAGACAGGGTGACGTTTCATTTTTAAAATGTCACCCCGTGTTATAACATGACCCCGTGTTCTAAAATTGAAATTTTCCCCACCAAAAGTGGTTTGAGTTTAGCTTTGAGAAAGGCTTGGTCAACCGACCCTTGGATTTGGATCTGGTTTGACCTCAATGTTGAAGGCCATGTCCATATGCAGACACAAAACTCACTTTGGCCTTAAATTGGATTGGGGTTTCTGATGAATTTTTTTATGATAAAAAAACCCAGTATAGATAAGACAATGAAGATTCATAATATGTAATTTTTTATTAAATTTGATTAATATTTCTATTTTTCAATCATTTTGTACTAAAATAGGTCTATAAAAAAGAGAATACAAGCTTTTTGTAATTTTAATAACTTTTTTATTTTAAATTTTATTGAAAAATAAATTATATGACATTAAACTACACATAATTCTACACACTTCAAATTTTTTTTTAAAAAAAATCATATGTTTAGGGCAAATTATGCTTGCCATACACGAGGTTTTATAAACAACGATTGAGCCCAATATATAATTAATAAAACAAAATATTTAACATAAAAATATGGAAAAATATTCTCATCAATCTTAAATGCATGTTACTTACCATTTCGCAAAAGGGTTTATATAAATAGTTTCATATGAGTCTGATTTCGCTTGCCGTACACACGCATGGTATAGTCCCAAATGAGTGACTTTTAAAATGAGGGTTTTAGTAATCCCTATTGAAATTTGAAATTTATCATTTGGGTATTTTAAAAACTAACATATTTGGAAAGTAGACTTCGAATCCTAAAATTTTATATTAGTGACTTTTTGGAAGATTCCATGTCTAAGTGCCTCAAATATTTAGGTCAAATAGAATGAATTTGAAAAAATAGGAAAAATAGTTCCACTTTTTGGCCAAAAAGTGGACTCAAATTCTTGCTGGCACCCTATGCTAATCCCAAAGAATCACATATGACTATTGTCAAGAGAATTCTGAGATATCTTAAGAACACCAAGGACTATGGCTTATGGTACAAGAGAGAAGGAAAATTTGAGCTACAAGTTTATACAGATGCTAATTGGGCTAGAAACATTGATGACCGAAAGAGCACAACTGGAGGATCATTCTTCATGGGTGAAAGACTTGTCACATGGATAAGAAAGAAGCAAGGATGCATCTCTCAGTCTACTACAGAAGAAGAATATGTGGCTGCTGCTACAAATTTCTCTAATATTGCATAGATCAAACAATTACTGGAAGGTATACATATGAAGATCCTTGAACTAGTAATTATCTATTGTGATAATACTAGTGCAATAAACATTTCTAAGAATCTAGTCATGCATGCTAAGACTAAGCATATTGCTATCAAGTATCACTATCTGAGAGAACAAGTGCAAGCAAAATAAGTGACACTATAATATGTTCAATCAAAGGAACAATTAAATGACATATTCATCAAGCCATTACCAAAGGATACATTTGAATACCTGAGACAGAGACTAGGGGTTCAACCCTTGTCTATCAGTCAGTAATCTGACTAGGAGGTTGCATCATCCTATACCAAATCTAAAGATTAGTCATGTTGATGCAAACACTGAAATGATAGATACATTTGTACATTGCAAGGTACACATCTGCACCAAAAATAAGAACATTGTATTGATGATGGATAGGGAAATTCAAGGAATATATTATGAAAATATGGAACATGATATAGATGATAAATCAAGGAGAAGTATTCTTGTTTGGCATTGTTGTCAAAGGGAGAGAAATATCTCATTATCATACAAAAAGGAAGAGATGTTCTCATTACCATCAGGGAGAGATTATATCATTATCCATGAAGAGAAGTTCCTGAGAATCAGAAAGGAAGAGTTAATCAATATTATAAGGGAGAGAAATTGATTACATATAAAATATCCATCTAAGGGAGAGAAGTAACAAAGGGAGAGAGTTCAGACAAAGAGAAAGAATGTTGTCAAAGAAAAAAGAGATTATCAAGAAGAGGAACAGTCAAGGAAGAACACATATCATAACAGAGATATCAGATGATACATCTATCCATTGAAGGGATTAAAGATTGAAGACAACCACTTTGCATGAAACAAATCTAAGCTATTTTTGAGCTTATCGAGAACCAGACATTTGTAATAGTTACATTAGGAAAGCTTCATGAAACTGTATATTTTATATTGTATTAGTGATAGTATAGTATGATGTTTTATGATGCTTGGTGATTCGATGTTTAAACTCTAAGTATTCTCGTGGTTGAGAGAAGTGTAGTGATCTGGTTGAATGAATCTAGATGCCAATTGTTATTCTTTGTCTTATTTACTGATCTTGTATTGTAAACAAAGAAGTTATCTTCTATTCCATGATTATCCAGATTAATTGTTGTATATGTATTTGATTCTTCCCTTGAATAATCATAGGTACCTAGTAAGATTAGAAGGAAGCTACTCAATGCTTCCCATGCGCCAGATGCTGGGAGGTAACTCTTAAACTTTGTATCTTTGCTTCATAGGCAATCTTGGATGCATAAAAATCATACTGATCCACTCACAAGAGTTTTAATAGTTCTTTGTGAATGATAATGTTTCATAGGTGTGATAGAAATAATAAGAAATATAATGATGGAAGGAATAGAAGGGTATGAACTTGAGGAGTGATGATAGATAATCCGGTCTCTATCTGATAGTTCAAATCAAAGGTGTTTGTTGAGATGCCCATTCATCTGGAACCTAAGGTGGGCAAGGAGGCCGTCAATAAACCAGACCTCTCAATGGAAGGAATGGAAGGGTATGAATTTTGATGAGCACTATAAATGTGTTCCACTCAAGAAATTTTAGTCTGTAATATTATTATACACGTCCTTTAGAATAGTTGGATTCCAGTCAAGAGTATATCAGATATTAGATATGCTCATAAAATGTATAACATAATTATTGACCATGCTAACACATCTCAAATGTAACATTATTGTAAAATGAAGATTAAATTAGAAGTGGTATTTTGAAGTGGTGTTGATTATTGTATTTTTATACGCTTAAACATGATGGGGAGCATTGTCTAAGAATACTATTGTTCACAATGAGGGGCAACTTATGAGCTAGTTTCCAACCATGTCAAACACTCTTATCTAATTAATGAGTGCAGTTTAGATATGTAGAGGAAAATGTTGGTTGGAAAGTACTAATTTTATGTGCTGTTGATTATATCTAAATGTGATAATTAAATTATTGTATCTTTCTTGTATGACTTTCAAAAATAATGGAAAATATTGTGTTGGATTCATTTATTGTTCCTTAACTCTTACTGACTAAAAATTATACAAATCCAAAGTGATAATTGAGAAAGTGTGGATGTGGCACATGTATGGTGATTGAGATAAAGTGGATGTTGTACGGTGGTTATTTCATAGAAATTTGTGGGTGAATTCGCTAGAGGGTTTGGGTTGGTGGCTGTAGTGGGGATGTGCAGTTATATATGTCATTATCAGTTATTATAACTAGAATTGTATTGATCAACTATGTGTGCCATTTTCTCAACATTTTGATTCAATTTTCCAATATGCAAATAAATTCATTTATGGCTCAACAAACCAAGCCAATTGTGTGCTTTACAACCCACAGATGAAGATTTATGTTTCTTTAAAACTTCCTATTTTCTACCTCTAAGCATTTCTCAACCATCGTTGATAGCATCTCCTGGAATTGGACCCATGGATTGAGGCTTGAGGCTTGAGTAGTAACATCCAAGAGTGTGATTACAAAGGGCCATTTACCAAACAAGTTATTAACTAAATTCATGAGATCAATGCAACTAGTGAAGCAGATAAATGAAATATATGATTTCACTAAGGATAATTGTGACTATTTAAAAAATACAACAGTAAGATACCATTGAATGCAGATATCCCACACAAAAGGGAGATTCATTTTGTGTAGGAAAGAACCTATAGAGTAAAATTGATATTAATAAGTGGTTAAAAACAAAATTCTAATCAGCCTCAAGATATTAGGATATTTCAGATGTCTCCATTTTCTGATTCCATTGATTGAATTTATGTAGTAAACACCAACCTGTGTCCCAAATTGTTAGCTTAATTATTTTCCCTCCTACAGTCATAAAATTCAACTTAAAATCCACACCTGCATTCAAGCCATTATCCATAAATTATGGGTGATAATATTTAGAGAACAATAACAATAAGGTAAAGCTTGCGAAATTTAAATTGAAAGCAAAATTAACAGTAAGATATAGAAAATAATGAGCTTGAAAAGTCAACAAGTTTTTAAAATATTACTACATAAATACACACAAACACACATTGATTATGCCGCACATGCAATCTCATCCCATGTGCATTGTATCCTATCAAAATAGGTACTAAAAATGGGTGGGAAGCTATACATATAATGCACACAAATAATTGATAGCTCATGTCATTTCATCTATCATAGATTCATGATTAGACGGGCTCTTGTATATGTATATTTACTCAGACCAAATCATATCACAAGTAGATTGTTTGTTTTCTTGGTTATTAGAAGATTTTGCATATCTATTGTCCCCCACTATATGACTGATTCACACAAGTTACTTGGACGTCCCCTCTAAATTCACTCAATCTGAAACTATCTTTCATTAAGTAATTCTTATAAGTTTTTTTATGGAATCATTGTCCATTCCACCTATCTTGAGCATATAAGTTGCCAAATCAGAATTGGAATCTACTATAGGTATGAGGGTGTAGTTCAGCTAAAAATTTGGAGGTTTGGGTACCTTTGTACAAAAAACATATAAAAATCATAAAAATATATACATATTTGAGGCTTGATAATAGGAATCAAGTTCAAAACACATATCATGCATATGCTAAACAAGACTACCATAAATATTACAAATTTTTAATGTAATAGATTACATATAAAGCTAGTTTAGATATTCGTATAAATATCTATATACAAAGCTAAATTTAAACATATGCGATAATACACATAAAGCTAAAAATGTTATAAAGGGCATCCTCATATTTAAATTAATAGTTATAAAAATATTAGAAGATACATCATCACATACAAAATCTAAAACAAATAATTCATAGTTACATACTTCATGTTTCTTCTCTAATACTATATTAGCCATAATTTTGAAATGGGGCTCCTATGGGTCACAAACGAGATGAGGAGAGTGGTGGGTCATATTCTATCCCTCCTTTTTACACTTGAACAGCCACACCTTTTCATTCAGCACCACCTTCATCTTTTTCATCTAACTAAAGCACCCACAACTGGGCAGCCACAGTTTGGCCTTCATCTTTTTCATCTAACTAAAGCACCTGTAGCTGGGCAGCCACGGTTTAACCTTCATCTTTTTCATCTAGCTAAAGCACCCACAGATGGGTGGCCATAGTTTGGCCTTGATCACAACACAACTCCATAACCTACCTGGTGCCTTCCCCACTCAATAAATGGGCCTCCTCACACCTCCATGGGAAAGTGCTCCGTTCATTTATTTGTTGTAGAATTCAACACAATGCAAAACAAGTTCATGGTATCACATGACAACCACAAGATCAATGTCATGAGAGTGTAAAGTGTTATGTTTTCCTTATTTGAACATACAATAATAGTTGACACTTATTGTGTGGTAAAAATTGTTTGTTGAGACATTGTAAGAGTTCTTTGCATTGGAATCCATTTTCCGACCACTGAGCATGTGGAATATTCACCCCATTTTACAGATCAAACCTGCTCAAAGAAATCCAGAAATATTTTCTTGTTTTTTTGAGTCAATGAAATATAGGAAGTTGGGTCAATTTTGAAGGGGTAAGGATTAAATTCCAAAGATGAAGACGGAAAATTTTTGAGTAGATGAAAACCAACAAAAAAGGAAATTGTTACTATAGGAAGATATTTGAGAGTAAGAAGTATGATTATTTAAAGCTTTTCCTTATTAATAGTCTACGACTTGTTTGAATGACCAATGTCTTGCCTCTTGATTAAGATATTAGTTCATCATTTTGAACCTAAAGAGTCTATGTGAAAGATAATATAAGGGAAATAGACTCTTTCCTATAAAAAGTGACATTTGGAGTCAGTCATGCTTGAAGAAAATGTTATTTCTTTTCAGAACGGCTGAAATTTTATTCAGACTGTTATTCACTCATTTGAACAGGGGTATTAACTAGTTTATCAAGTTGTAAGCTTAAGGTAGAAAAAATAAGGATTTCATTGGCTTGTATGTAGACATACAAGTATGAGGGAAGTACTTAATGTTCACATGCAAGAGTATGAAACTCTTGGGAAATATTAAAAAATTATGAATGGAAAATTGAAAATCACAGAAAGTTGTTCCTTAACGGGTCACTATCCTGAATAAACAATATTTTGTTTATTTGATTTCCAAAACGTTATGATCTCTTTATGAGACATGATTTTTTAAATTTGATTTTCAAAAGGTTTTGATCTCCGTATGAGACATATGTTTACTAAATGAAACTTGCTAAATTTTAAACCAATCAAAAACTTGTCAAGAGAACTTAGGGAATACGACAAGTCTAGAAAAAGTGCCTTTATTTTCCTAGTATCAAAATACTCATTAAGTTGCAAGTATGAGAAGGGTTGGAGATCATTCATGTAGACGATTAGTGTAATAAGTCAAATTATTATGTTGAGTCAATTTCAAAGAACCAATCAAGGTTCACTGAGTCAAGAAAGCTAGGGTAATTGCCCAAAGTTTGAGAATGCAAGTATGCTCATATAGTGGCTCCTTGTCAACTCTTTCTTTATTGTTTTACATGAGTTTGAAACTGTAGGATTTCTGAAGACCCAAATCAAGTAAGGGTGGGTGAGCACATGGCTGCACTTCAAGTTAAGTGTTATAACATAAAATCCTTGGCCAAGGTGGAAAAAAGGTCTGCTTGCATTAGTCAGTTCACTATGTCCAGATGCATAGTGCAGTTAGTTGCTCATGCATAGTTAGAAGGTGTCTATAGTTGTATGGTCAATTGGATCTATGTAGCATACAACACCAAAATTTGATAGCAACCTTGACCAATTTTTGTGTTTGTACCCATGTGAAGGGTAGGGCAACTTCCAGTAGGAAGATGTATAAGGGAATGCTAGGTCTGTGGTTGGAGGAAATGTGCTTGAGTGATGTTCTCCCTCATGCAGATTCACATCAAAAATTGTGATAAAGCTCAATTAGTTGAGATTCTAATAGAATATATGCTCTTTATTTCAAGCTATGTTATATCATTGCTTACTTTGATTGTATGGTTTTATTCAGAGAAATGAACATGTTAGAATCATATTGAATTCATCATAGCATTTCAGAAGTTATTTTTATGTGTCATGTTGTACATTATTATTCATGTTGAAATGTTATTTCAAATGCATAAAAATTTCCATATGCACACTTGCAAATTTTACTTTGTGTCGTGGTTAAATATAGTTATACTCATGTTAAAAGAAATGAGTTGTTACATATGGTATTGAGGAACCAGGTTCAGTACTGGACCTAAGAGCTCACCACCTAAAATTGTAAGCAAACTTAATGTTAGGTAATGAAAAAAAATGAACCTATCTAGATTGATAGGAATGAGAATTTGCTAAATTTCACAGAAGAAAGTTCTCCTGAACCAAATCTATCACAAGAAAGACATGAAACATGATACTTTCTTTGACTATTTTGGGTGTGAACTATTACTATTCTATGAAACCTTCAAAAGCGTCATTAAAATACTCCAGAAGGAGAGGAAGAAATGATCGGTAGAAAACAAAGAGACACCAACCCCTTTATCTTTTGTAAACCGTAATGCCACAAGAACATTTTCAAGATTCCCCATCCAAGGGGAAAGATGTACTTGAGGAATAGAGAAACCTACACATTTTCCCCACCTCCTACTTTATTGTATCTAATTTTGAAGAGTAGGAAATGCCCATCGAAACATACTGCACTAGCAGTGATGGTAGTTTGTAAACATGTAAAATTTGAACAATGTATATAAAGAATAGTTGTGTGATAATGTAAATGATGTACATTCTTTTGAATAAATAAAGAGATCCAGACTGGCACATTCTAAGCGAGAAACCAAATAGTAAGTTGCCTATATTTTGGGGTTTTGTATTGGTATATTAACCGTGATCTAGCATTATTGTGGAAATTTCATGACATAATTTATCAAGACAGATTCTATATTTAATGTAAATGAACTGCATAAGTTTCTCTCCCATGTGTGGAAAATTGAAAAAAAATAATCCCTAAAAATGTCGTGCATAGTTGATAATAGCAAAGAATTGTGGTAAGAAGGATGTATGCACAAGTAAAAAGTTTAGAACAACAATAAAATGAAAGGTAAGTTTAATATGACCTGGATAAACCCAAAATGGGAGAAAAATCACTAAGGGTGAAGCATTGTTCCTCCTTAAGACATTATCTCATAAGCTGGTATAATTGTTTCTTGCATTCAAACCTGTGTCGTCTAGAGCCCTAGTCCTTCCAGCCTCCGCTCTGCGCAATAAAACTAGATGCCCTAGTCCTTCTAGCCTCCGTTCTGCAACGCCAATAACAAAATGAAACACAATGAAAGAGACCTTTATTAAAGTTATATTCTCGTGTTCATTGTAATTGTGATGAACACGAACATGGATTTAAAAAAAATCAAAATTTTCCTTCAATAAACCGACAAAGGAAAACCATTTTAATGGTTTGTGGGAAATGTTGGTCAATTTTTTGGGTCAAATGTACTAGTGCGAGTGTTGGAAAACTTCTACCGTATGAAGTATTATAAATTTTTAAAAATAAATGGGAGAGCTGTATGTAAGGCCCAAAATTCAAAACACTAAATTGGACATTAAACAAACTATTTATTCTACTATGAACATATCTAATTTACAATATTTGTTTTCTTTCTAAACAATGACATACTACATTAATACATAGTGTGAACCTATTTTTTATATCATTTAATTGGAATCTAAAATGATAATAAATCTACTTAGAACAATAAAACTTATTACGATGTTCAAATAACCAACATGACTTGCAACTGCATACCTGAATTTCTCTTTCTTGCCTGTGTATCATATTCTCCTTGCCTCTCTATTTCCTGCACTTGTATATATGGCTACACAACTATATGCATGATATAAAATTCATAGTTGATTACATACAAGATCGTAAGATAAGCTACATCAATAACTTAGTTAAATCAATCATAAGATATTTAAAACTAGTTTCGTAAAGAGATGCAAACTATGTAAAATATTGGTAAGGGGTGGCAAGATCAAGGAAGAAATCAAAAGTACAAGACCTAAGGGCCAGACATAATACCTTGGGGGCTCATCATAGATGGCCTTGCCCACGTAACTCACAGAGACATCGTAGTTCAGGTTTAACATTAAAACCAGTCTTTTAAAGGATGGTAGAAGTGGTTACGCAACCCCTTTCTAGGCTAGAGTCCCCAGATAGTGTCTCCATCGGCTTCCACCCACTTAGGTGAACAAGGATGAGATTCAAATTTGATTCCACCTACAAATAAGTTATACGTAGACCTACTCATAATGTTACCTACCCAATGGTTCATAACTATGATGGAGAACCAATTCTTGTAAGATATTAAGGTAATATACATGATCCCAAACCTACAAGATTTATAGTTGTATGAGATCCATTCCAAGATGCTCAAAATTATTTCATTAGATCCATTCCAAAAAAATGCAGCAATAGCTTGACTCTTGGCAAAAGGAAGAATGAAAAAATGTGTGAATGCAATTTCCATGTTGCCTTAGTAAACTAGCACTTGCACCTATAAGAGGTTCAAGGGATAAGCTGATAGGAGATCACAGATAAAATTTAATTGAAAATCTAATATAGAAATAAAGTTAAATATACATTTTTTGTTATATATTAAAAGAAAGTTGTAATAGTTTTTTATTGATGCAAATCTCCCAATTCCATTTGGTATTCTACCCTAAATCTCATTGATGGATTGGTTGATATATATTAGGATCTATCTTTTTTGGTTGCCGCCATGGTAGATTTTCAAAAGTCATTGGATTTTAAGATTTTTTGCATTAGTGTAGTAGTTGGATGAGCCTAGTTTTTGAAGACATTTTATACAATTCAAGCATAAACATCATAATCATGATTTTAAAAATCAAAATTTAATAGAAATACTTGGGAGGCAAAATTCAATGTATTACTTCAAAACCTTTTAGGGGTCTAAACTTACCTCCAAATATTGTTGTGATACTTCTTTGATATATGTGACAAAATTATATTACAATAAACCTATTCGCTATAATAGAAAT
>MU222843.1:143699-158026 GCA_018584345.1 Thuja plicata
AGACACAACTAGGTCAATCTGAGGGCCTTCATTTTACATTTTTACACATCCATGACTAGAGAGCTATGGATCGATATTTGAGGCCTCATTCTTGAGCAACCTTGAATGGAATGATTCATAAAAGTGTCACAACATTTATGCACACATGGACGAGATTCCTTCTATATGAGTCCCTCACAGTCTTAAGATGTTTGGCAACTTTTTCTAAAATTTTCTTCTCCTCAAAAATGTTATTACCAAACTCGTGCTCTAAATCTTCTATGAGTTGTTCTTTTAATTTTTTTTCTTGTAAGTTCCACCTTTTAAGAAAAAACACAAAATTGTTAGATAGAAAAATTAACTAAAGTTGCGTACCACGAATATAGTAAAAGAAATGGAATGAAAGGAAAAATATTGTACCAATTAATGATATGAAATAAAAATAATGGGATAGGGTTAGTTCACTTATGATGTTCCACATTGTACATATGGTGGGCCTGAATATCTGTAATGTCAAGTCATAAAGTGCTTTATAAAAATAATCATTCCCTGCAAAAATATTATGTGATCATCAATCCAAAACTTGGTATGAATAAGTAAATTACAAGTACAATATAAATAATAATAATTTTAAAGTACCTACAAGCTTAAGACATTTTAAAGGCATCAATTATTTATTTTCTATCAACAATGACATCTACATAACTCCTGTGCTAGAAGCACGGGTAGATCCAAGAAATGATGGTGAATTATCACCAATACATGTACTCTGATCTGTATCCACGTACCAGTTTCCGATGTATCTCCTACTGCAGAAAATTAATCCACTATGAGATGCACCCAAGATTAAAGTACAAATTATCAAATCATAATTAACACAAAACCAAATACAGAAAAGCAAGGATTTACTAGGCATAGACCGTGAAGGCGTCGATGTTTGCATGTTCCTTGTTGTTGACATTTCACTCGACAATCTCAGATAAGGAACTCAATATATACATTCATATCACCGTTAACTTGTCGATAAGGGGCTCAATATATACATTCATATCTTTAACTTGGTACTTACCTAGTTGAATGAACAAAAATATTACATAATTATTGTGACCATTTTGATGGATTATTTATAATAAATTAATTTAGATGACTATTAAATGAAAAAATACTTGGAACAATGATTTTCAATAGTATGTGCTCCCTCTTTGTGGAAATCCAAGGAGGAATGTTATTGTTGATAACAAAAATAGGCCACACCGAGTAAACAGATCTCATCTCTCCAAACGGATTGACACCGTCTGCTGCCAATGAAAGCCTGAGATTACGAGGTTCTTCTTTACAGTGTGGCCAATTTTCTTCCATTTCCTTGAATGCAAAATCATCCAAAGGAATTTTCATAATGTCATCTCGACTTCTATTGCATGCATGGTAATCCATAAATTGTGCCAAGCTAGTGTACCTGAATAATCATTGCAGATGTGGAATACTGGGAATATACCGAAGAACCTTGCGAAGCACTTTTTTGTTATTTGATTTTATCGATGTCTACTAATATGACAATCAGGGCATTTTGTTGCAAATTCATATTTTTTATGATATATAATATGATCATTTGGACATGCATGTATTGTTTGATAGTCCATTCCAATATCTCTCATAATGGCAGATAATTCTCGGTACAAGCGAGGTAGAATGTTTGATGGTGGTAACAAACACTCACCTATCAACCTATGACCAAATTAAATATAATTGGTTAATATAAAGAATATTAATTGTTACATGATTCACCCTTTGTTAACTATAAGGAAATTAAGACTAAAAAAGATGAAAAAAGATGACATATATGACATACCTTAACATATGTGTGATTACTACACTGGATAAACCATTCATAACCTTCAAGTTCACCAAAAACAACATAGAGGAAAGAATATTTGTTTGGGAGCCTTCATATAGGGGCTCATATGCCTTCTCAAGTATAGGTACATCAAGGTCATCTTCATCATTATCATCAGTTGCAACATTTCCATCATCTTGATCATCGTGATCTTCTTCAATGGGATCATTACCTTCTACTTCGATATTCACACCTCCATGTTCCCTCATTTGGAAATCCACATTCTCCGGATTGTCATGGTCCATAACATGAAACCCAGGGTGGTTGACCTATATCAAAATGATGACCTTAAATTAACCATGACCATGATGTCATCATCAATTCATTTCTTATGTATATAAATTGTTCAAATAATATATTGAAAAACATACCAATGGACGAAATTCATTTCCCCCTTCAATGTGACCATGTTGCCTACAATGTTCCTCGGCTATTTTGATTAGATATCTTCGAGTCTTTAAGCCCTTACAAATATTGCAGGGACAATAACATTTTCTATCACCTTTTCTTTTAAAGTTAGACCACAATCAAGCAATTGTCTCCTTATTTTGTTATGGGTTGATATTGTCAGACATGGTCTTCCTTGAATAGAATGACTTGTTACTTGTACATTGACTAGAATGTTTGTGGAATATGGATGATTTGTTTTCAACCTGCAGATACAGAAACTAAATAACCATTTTATCAACTCTAATTTTCTCAATACAAAAGGACATTTATCATAGCCATAGAAACCTGATTATTTTTAAATGGAATACACCAAGGAGTACCATCATAAATATTGAACATTTACAATCATGAATAGTAAACCTAAATTAGATAGCTCATTTTTTATCAGTGTGTGTAGTCTCTGTGTATATAAAAAATGAATGAAATTCCAGGCCTAATTTATCAAGAGCAACAAACGACGTGAAACCCCACAATCTAAAACATGAAACCTAATAAAAAACAATGCAAAACTTGATTGGGACAATGGAATTTACAAAGTAAGGAAAGGTGAGAGGATCAATCAAATAATCAAAAAAAGAAACACGCTTTGTTAACAATGTTCAAAATCTTGTCACCAAGCATAGACATAAGAAATAAAACATGGACAAAATACAAGAAATAAGAAAATTTGTTATGAGAAGAGGTCAAAATAATATTCAAAGTATTATTATGAAATTTGCATATTCATCACCTATGCATATACCTTCTCTAATCACACAACCAATGAATAAAAATTCAAATGCCAATTTCTTTAACAATTGAAATGTCTCAAGTAGAAAAGATTCTCAATGGAACTGCTTTGATAACATAAAGATACAAATAGGAGGTTGGAGTTGATTAGTCTTCACCTATGCATATAAGAGTTGACCAGAGAAGGTATATGCAAAGGTGACAAACATGCAGATTTGACCAAGCATTACTAGGATCTTGACCCTACAACAAATGGACTTGTGACGATTTTCACAATAGTACATGTGTTGCAGGGTAAGATCCCAGTACTACTTAGGAAAATATAAATTTTCATCACCTATGCATATAAGAGTTGATTAGACAAGGTATATGCACAGGTGTAGTCTCGCAATATCAACAAATGTGTAGTCTAAGAACTGTCCACTTCTCTGTGTATATGAAAAATGAATGAAATATCAAGCTGAAATAAAACATGAACAAAATAGTATTCCAAATAGAGTGAATGAAATATGCCATCAAAAGAAGGTGAACTCCACAATTGGCACAAACTCAGACATGGGCAAAGTCAAATTCAAGGCCTAATTTATCAAGAACAATAAACAATGCGGAACCCCAAAATTGAAAACATGAAACCTAATAAAGAAAACTGCAAAACTTGATTGGGAAAATGGAATTTACAAAGTAAGGAAAGGTGAGAGAATCAATCAAATAATCAAAAAAATAAACATGCTTTTTCAACAATGTTCAAAATCCTGTCACCAAGCACGGACATAGGAAATCAAAAAGGGACAAAAGACAAGAAATAAGAAAAATCATTAGGACTATAGAAAAATCATTAAGACTATAGAAAATCAAGTTCTAGAAATGGACGGTTCTGATGCTTTTCCATTACAACAATTGAGCATTCGTCATTTGGTACTTCTTGGTGTATTCCATTTAGATATGCTCAAAAATTTTCCAGTAGTGATTTGGGGAATGCAATCATGTAAAACACAAACTATTATTATTATTGTTATGAGAAGAGGTCAAAAGTAAATTCAACTAATTTATGCATAAAAGGACATATGTTTAATATACTTGGATTGAATTATGTTAACTTAATTCATGCAATAATAAAAACCACCCACTCTACACCATTGAAAACATCTTCAATGTCCCTCAATAAGTCAGTGGAATCATCCAAGAAAGTTAAACAACTCAAAAATCCCAAACGTGTGTGTACATGTGCATATATAAATGTGTGTATATACACATATGTACATATATACCCACACATGTGTGCATATATACCACATGTGTGTGCATATATGTGTATATACACGTGTGTGCATATATACAACTCTGTTTTGCAATTTTATACTAACTGTCATGTAGAAGTTCACAGTTTGATTTTGTCTTTCACTATGAATTTGTAAGATCCATCCCATTTTTGTACATAATGTAACTTGGGGATGGATCCACATTTTTATTGTACTTTCTAACATGAATAATGCAGAAACAAGAAGGAGTTTGCAAGTGAATGAGGTTGGAAAGTCAAGTTTGAAAGTGTTGGAGGGTTACATGCATGGTGCATGGTTATTGCAGGAGAGAATGTAGCCATTGGAGGATTTTATTTTATGGTATAATCCATGTTATTATGTTATAAGGATGGTGAATCATCCACCAATTTGAGGTTATAGTGATTGGAGGTAAGAGATTCACCAAACCCTAGATTTTAGGGGTTTTGAAGAGAAAATTAGGGATTTTGCATATAAAGAGGTCTTAGAACCAAATTTATTGTGGAATCCATGGTTTGGGGTCATTTGATGAAACTTTTGAAAGTTTCAAGGTCTTGTGTGATGAGACATTAGTAGTTTCTTTGTAAAATGGGTCAAATTAGCCCTCCTAGTTCTATGACAGTGGCAGATTTGAGTAGGTTGGTCCAAAACACTTGGGTTTGATCTTGAGGTATGTTATCAACCTTATAAAAGGGTATCAAAATATGTAATTTTTTTTAAAGATTTTTTTTGGAATATTTTGAGAAAGGATTTAATAACCCTTGTAGTTGTACTACTAGGACTGTACAGTCTGGACAATTTGGGCAAAGAAGGCAGAATGGATGCATGAATGAGTTTTGGTGTTGGTGTGTGGGTGATTTGAGTGTATTGGGATCCTTAGAGGAGTTACGATTGGGATATTAGTTTATGAGTGTGGTTGTAGAAGCATATTGGAAAGGGTGTTGTTTCAATGACACATCTAGTTACTTTCATAGGTTTAAGTCTTTTAAAGGCTCACTTGATGCAGGAGCATCAATGAAGACTCCTAGGTGCATGGAAAAGCAGAGCATGAAGGAACTCTAGAGGACTATCCCACTTGTTAATTGGGATATATTAAAACCAATAATGAAGATTTTTAATGATCAATTTGGTCAAATTTTTAAATCTCCTAAAGGTCCTGGTAAGGACCTTAGGAGCATAATATTGTAAAATGGGCCATGATGAGCTCTAAGGGTCAAAAAGGGTAGATTAGGATTTGATAAACTTAATTTTATCCTTTGATGTAAGATCCGCCAATTTTGATTGGTTTGGGCAAGTGAAATGCAATCATTTTAAAGTTAGAAACTTCAAATTCAAATCCCAACGACTAGTTGAGGATTTGGTGGGAAATTGGGTTTTGGAGTTGTTTAGGAGATTATAAACCACCCAACTGATTGGGATCAGTTTGGTAAGTTGGGGGATGGTAGTTAAAACTTGTTTGGATCCATTTTGTAAAGGGAAAAAGATCTGGTACGGACTGGTGTTGAAGGAATTCAGGATTGTATCTATTTTAAGCAATAAACAGTGAATTTCTTGCATTTTTGTGATCGATATTGGATGGATATTTGATTTAAATAATTGGATAGATAGTGTTGAATGTTAATACCTTAGTTTTTAATCCATTCCAAATAGTTTTTAATTGATTTAAAGCCCCAAGGCTAACTGTGATGTGACAGTCCTTGTTTGGGCAAGGGTTTCATTAATGAAATCTTGATTCATCCCCATGCTATGAACATTGTGGTTGGGGGATGAATCAAGTAGGTGTATGATATTTTACTAACATCTTATAATGTATGAATAATCCCTATTTGCAGGGTAATCCATGGGGGAAGTGCTAATTGTATGAGAATTGATGAAGAAATGGTGTCATGGCTATAGTAGCCACTAAACTACCTTAAGGAGGGGGGTATTTTCTGACTTGGAAAGTTGTATGTGGATGTTCTAAAGGTTAATAAATCATTAGACTGACTTGGAATTTCTTGGAGAGATTCTTTTGAACAAACCCTTGATTTTGAGGTCCTAGAGAGAGCCTAATTGGGGATTGGATGTTTGTTGAAGTCTTGTAATGAGTCCAAGTGGATTTTCCTTAGCTTTTAACCATATTGAGTTAATATTGAGAGTTTTAGGTCTTTGTGATAAGATTGGTTGACACTTGCTTTGGAAATTAGACCATTCTTGAGCCTTAACCAGGGGTATAGTGGGTGGTTGGTCTATTTGGTCCAAAAAAACCTAGGTCTAGGTTGGATTATGTTGAAGAAATCTGAAAAGGGTATTTGAATTTGAAATTTGTTTGAAAAGTTTTTTGGGAAAGTTGGGAGGAAAATTCTATTTTTTGTCTTTGTTGACCTACAAGGAAATCAATTAGGCCTTGAGGGAAGTTTTGAAGTTTGATATTTTGGGTGTTGTAAAGAACCTCAAAAGTGATTGATTCTTGTTGAATGTAACTTTTTTATGCCTGTAGCATTCATCTTGGCCTTTGTGAAGGTATTAGAGTCATTTGGGTTTGTCTGGGCTATTTGTGTACCTTAGGGGCTAGTTGAGTTGTAGTGTCCAAGCCTCTCAAACTTGAACATTTTTTTTCATCTATCCACCACCTCTGTTGTCCACTTTGAATCAATTGGTATCAGATCCTAGGAGTATCCTAGGGTGAAGGAGAAGAAGCCTTTGAATTCTTTGGTGTACCAGTTCCATTTTTTAAGCCTTGGAGTGCCTATCCCTCCTTGTGTGTCCTAGTGTAGAAGGTGTTCTTGAAGATGTCCCAAAGTGAAGGAGATGAGATCCCTCAGAGGGTCACTAATCCAGAACTTGCTAAAATTGTTAAAGAACAAATGGCAGACAATAATAAATTGAGAGAAGAAGTGGGAAGATTGACAAGTCTTGTGAACACATATGAACAAAGAGAAGAACATGGTGGTGAAGAAGGATTTATTTTAAGGGAGGAACCATTGGATCCTGAAGATTCAATGTTAGAAAGGATCTTGAAGGCAGTAAAAGTTGGTTATTCCAAAGTAAGATTTGAATTTCCTATGTTTCATGGGAGGATGGATGATGAGTTTTTTCTTGATTGGTTCAGTGCCCTGGAGAATTGTTTTGATTGCGATGATGTTGAAGAGAGGATGAAGGTGAAGATAGAAAATTTTGGGTTGAAAGGACATGCCTTATCATGGTGGGATAACCTACAAACTGATAGGATAAAGAAGGGTTGGTCAAATATTTCTTCTTGGCCAAGGATGATGGAGAAAAAGAAGGAAAAATTCCTTCTTGAAGATTACAATGTTCAGCTTTACAAGAGGATGCAAGGTTTGAAGAAAAAGGACATGGATGTCCCTAAGTACACTGAGGAGTTTCATAAAATAGACATCAAGGCACCACATGATGAGGATGTAGAGGAAAATTTTGCTAGATACCTTGGTGGGTTGAGGTATAACATACAGGATGAGATGAGCATGGCTACTCCTAGGACATTGGAGGAATACTTCAAGTTGGACATGAAGGCTGAAGATAAATTGAAGAGAAACAAGAAAGGCAGGGTAATGGAAGAGAATAATCCATTAGAGGAAGAGGATGCAAGTCCAATGAAGGAAAAATACACAATGTTGATGACAAGGGCAAGGAAGTTGTGGTGATTCTAAGCCTAGAGGAGGTAATAGGTATGGCAGGGGTAATGGTTTCTTCATAGGTACATGCTTCACATGTGGAGTAGTAGGGCATCAATCCTAAAATTCCCTAAGAAAGGAGTGGATTTAAATAAGGTGGAGAAGAGAGTCACCTTAACCCAAGTAGAAGAGGAGGAAAAGGAGTCCTATAATGCAGATCCAATCTTGGAGGGTGAATTTTTGATGGTGAGAAGAGGAATGTAGCAGCAAAAAGAGGTAAAAGCATCCATCTTTAGGACAAATTGTATGAGCAATGGAAATATTTGTAAGATGATAATAGACTATGGTTCCTTTGACAATTTGGTGTCATATGAAATGGTTAACAAACTAGGATTGAAGAATTTTCCAATTGATAAGCCATATAAGGCATCTTGGGTAAGTGATACTCAAAACATTGTTGTAAGGGAGCAGGCCATAGTTGAATTCTCTATAGGGGAATATAGGGATAAATTTTTATGTTATGTCATCCCTATGACATGTTTCCATGTAATCCTTGGAAGGCCTTGGCAAGCCTCAAGGAACACAATTCATTTTGGTTCATCTAATGTCTATGTGGTGCATAAAGATGGTGTGAAATTTCATTTGAATCCTTTACCGGGTGATGACATGGAGAGGATTGTTTGTTTTGGAAAAAAGGGGTATGTGAACTTGTAGGGGTAGAGGAAGAGTCACCATGATGGGACTAGTCTGTAGCCTAAGTCATCTCTTATGGTCTTGAAGAATGTGATTGATGAAGACAAAAATAAGAATTTTGAATGCAAGAGGGCAGTGACTGATAATGGTGTCTTGATAGGTACACTATGGTGTCCTCTAATGCAAAAGATAAATAGGGATGTGAGTCTATCCATGAAGGATAAGGACAAGGGTCTGGTTGATCCTCTACAACATGTTAAGAAGTCATTTGATGGAGCAGGACATGACCGTCCACAGTCAACAAGGAGGAAGTTTGTCATTGATGGTAACAAGTGCCCAAATTTATTTTTTGATCCTAATGGTTTGATTGCAGGTGAACTTCATAAGGATAATCACAAGTTAAAGGTACCATGAATTAGGAAACCATCTAAGAGGATGGGAGGCTTAAGGACAAGGATCATTGGCTCTTGGGACAAGAGCTCTTTTGAAGGTGGGGTGTATGATGCAGGAGCATCAATGAAGACCCCTAGGTGCATGGAAAAATAGAGCATGAAGGAACTCTAGAGTAATATCCCACTTGTTAATTGGGATATATTGAAACCAATAATGAAGATTTGTAATGATCAATTTGGTCAAATTTGTAAATCTCCTAAAGGTCCTGGTAAGGACCTTAGGAGCAAAATATTATAAAATGAGTCATGATGAGCTCTAAGGGTCAAAAAGGGTAGATTAGGATTTGATTAATTTAATTTTATCCTTTGATGTAAGATCCACCAATTTTGATTGGTTTGGGCAAGTAAAATGCAATAATTTTAAAGTTAGAAATTTCAAATTCAAATCCTAACGGCTAGTTGAGGATTTGGTGGGAAATTGGGTTTTGGAGTTGTTTAGGAGATTCTAAACCACCCAACTGATTGGGATTGGTTTGGGAAGTTTGGGGATGGTATTTAAAAAAATTTTGGATCCCTTTTGTAAAGGGAAGAAGATTTGGTACGAACTGGTGTTGAAGGAATTCTAGACTGTATCTGTTTTAAGCAATAAACAGTGAATTTATTGCATTTTTGTGATTGAAATTGGATGGATATTTGTTTTCAAGCATTGGATAGATAGTTTTGAATGTTAATACCTTAGTTTTTAATCCATTCCAAATATTTTTGAATTGATTTAAAGCCCTGAGATTGATTGTGACATGATAGTCCTTGTTTGGGCAGTGGTGTCATTAATGGAATCTTGATTCATCCCCATGCTGTGAACACTGTGGTTGGGGGATGAATCAAGTAGGTGTATGATATTGTACTAAGACCTGATTATCCAAGAATAATTCATATTTGTAGGGTAAGCCATAGAGGAAGTGTTGACTCTATGGGAATTGGTAAAGAAATGGTGTCATGGCTATAGAAGCCACTAAACTACCTTAAGGAGAGGGGTATTTTTTGACTTGGAAAGTTGTATGTGGATGATATAAAGGTGAATCAAGCATTAGACTGACTTGGAATGTCTTAGAGATATTCTTTTGAACAAACCCTTGATTTGTAGGTCTTAGAGAGATCCTAATTGGGGATTGGATGTTTGTTGAAGTCTTGGAATGAATCCAAGTGGATTTTCCTTATTTTTTGACCATATTGAGTCAATTTTGAGAGTTTGAGGTCTTTGTGATAATATTGATTGACACTTGCTTTGGAAATTGAACCATTCTTGAGCCTTAACTAGGGGTACAGTGGGTGGTTGGTTTATTTGGTCCAAAACAACCTAGGTCTAGGTTGGATTGTGTTAAGAAATCTAAAAAGGGTATTTGGATCTGAAATGTTTTTGAAAAGTGTTTTGGGAAAGTTGGGAGGAAAAGTCTATTTTCTGCCTCTATTGACCTACAAGGAAATCAATTAGGCCTTGAGGGAAGTTTTGAAGTTTGGGCTTTTCGGTGTTGTGAAGAACCTCAAAGTGAATGATTCTTGTTGAATCTAACTTGTTTATACCCTTAGCATTCACCTTGTCCTTTGTGAAGGTATTGGAGTCATTTGGGTTTGTTTGGGCTATTTGTGTACCTTAGGGGCTAGTAGAGTTGTAGCATCCAAGCCTCTCAAACTTGAACATTTTTTGTCATCTATCCACCACCTCCATTTTCCACTCTACATTATCACTCAAGCGATCTACAAGATGGATTTGGAAGACAAGGCAGTTGGTTTACTTATGGTTTTTTTTAGTTTCTTCGTATTTGCCTACTACACATTCTGGGTGATCATTCTGGTAGCTCTCTCTCCTTGTTCATGTTGGTTGATGTATATTTAAACTTGCTCATTGTTTTCAATTTGGTATTTTTTATTATGTATTATGTAGCTAAAACTCATTGTCAAACCAGGGCTAACCTGTTTCTTTTTATCCTATTTTTGCAGCCTTTTATGGATAGAGATCAGTTTTCCCATAACTATTTCCTTTCTACGGAATTGACAATAATAATACCTACATTTTTCGGGGTCACCCTTCTTAGCTTCTTGTTGGTTTTTGTTGGGTTTACATTGCTGAAAGAAAAACAAAAAGCAAAATCTTCATAATGTATGCTTGGATTTTTGTAACATACATTTTTATTTGCAAATTCACTCCCAAGTTTCTTCTTGTAAACTTTAAAAACTAATAAGCTAACAAAACTACACTATTCTTAAGAAAAAATACATAGATCTAAAATCTAACCAAGGATAAATTAAATAATTGTGCTTTAGCAAAGTTACATCTCCTCAATAGTGTTATAAGATTGATTCCTCTTACTCTCATTGAGGAGTGTATCCATACTAAATTAAATTATTTCATCAACCAAGTGACAGGGTTCCAACCGTAATTTTTTTGCTTTTTTTTCCTTCCTCTTCACTTGCTTGCTTGGTTTTGCGCTATCTTAAAAAATATAGTGATACTTGGGAATGATGCCAATTCATCTTTATTCTCAAGGAAATCTAACATGTCTACTCATTCTCTTCTAGGAATGCTTGGAGTAAATGGTCATCATCTTCCAAAATTTGTGCCAGATAGTATTGGAACTCCTCAATATAAGAAGATTGGGTCATGACAGAAAAAAAAACACATTTATGTTAGTGTTGAATGGGGACGAGGGAAAATGATTTGAATCCTTATTAGAGATTGTATGAAGCTTAGTTTGAGCTACAAGCCCTTTGTTCAAATTCTAAGGCTGAGAGGAGGGTGGCATAGTTTGCTCAAAAAATTTCTTGTGGTTGTGATTTTTGAAGTCTTTGCCAAGGTAGCCTCATCCATTCATTAAGGTGGATAGATTGAAGACCAGTAGAAATTACGGATATTTTTTGATTGTTCATACAATGAAAATATCATAGAGGCATCCCTTTGAAGGTCAATAATTTGGTCCATGTGCATGAGAAGAATGAATCTTGACTATATGAATAATTGGCTTGGAGATATCAATCATTATGCAAATCGTTACACATATGTTTTGCATCTTCCTGCTCCAAGTTGAGTTAAAAAATGCACCTAGTTCATCTATAAATATTTTAATGAGTCTAGAGTCCCTCATAACCAAGGGGAGGCTATATAGATGCAACCAAATTTAAATGGTGATGATAGTACCCTAAAAGTGGAAATAGGTGACCATGGTATAAATAATGGTTTAAATTTTTGAAAGAACCAAGGAATGTGTTATTACACAAAATTTCAATCTTCCATAAAGCTAACTATAGCATGAAAAATCCATGTTATAAGATGTCAATAGAAGCAGCTACCATATTGCTCCATATTGTTTTAGTACAGGATATAAAATTTACAAAGGGAAGATGCTTGAATTTCAAGCGCTTGAAAATAAGAGACATTAACCAATATTGTCTAAAATTGCACTAACACAAATATTCCAAAACATGGAAATTGAGACTTTAGTTGGTGAAATCACAATTGTATCCCCTAAGGGAAAGGAAGTTGGAGTATGAACTAGCTGAATAGAATAAATTAGGGGTTATGTTTTGAAATCATCACCTTCTAGATGCAAATTGAATGAAAACCAACAGTTTTCTGTGAAATTTTGAACTGGCATGAACCTCTTCAGAGGTATATAATCCATCTAAGTGTTATTATTTGAAGCCTATGTGAGTTTTAATTTTGATACAATTGATTTGGTCTCATTCCTATTTGTGTAGTTGAAGTTATAATCGATTTGGTAAACACAGTCGGATAAAGAGCCAATTCTAGGTCTGTCATGCAAATGGCGACCTAACTTGCAATTTCAACAGTGTAATTTCCTCTCCACTTGGGAAATGCAAGTGAAGAATGTTTATTCTATGATTCCTAAATCATTGGATGGGAACTGGAGGTTAGAAGAGTTTTGCATCGATCCCTAGGTTGAATATCCCTATGTTTTCAACCATTTGTTGGAGTACAGAGGTCTGTAATCAAACAATTTGAGTTGTGGAGGTAGTTTAAAGGTTTATTTGGATCATTTAGAATAAATTTAAAGTTCCTATAACCATGCACTGATCCTATGCACCCATCCATGACCATCCTTAGGGTAAACCAAGTCTAATCTGGCCAATTAGGCCTGTGTACCTTATGTGGGTTGAGTGTTGCAGGAGTAGAGTCAGCCTTTAGGACCCTAGGGATACTTTAAAGAATCAAAAAATGTGTTCAAATATGGTTTTAGTTTCTTTAGAATCATCCATAGTGGAACATTGCATACCAATAACCAATCATAAAGACCTACTAGGGTTAGTAGGTGAATTAGTGTTTGGAGTATTGTGAGTGTTTGGGGATCAAATTGATTGTTGATTCCTCACCTAGATAGATCAAATAGTGTTTTCAAATCCATAGATTGGATCAAGAACCTCACTAGTGAAGGTTTTCACAACTTACCAAGAGTCAGAGAAGTGTTCCTAGCCCTTAAGCCTACGAGATTGTTTGAAGACTTAGAGTGGGTGAGACCAAGTTGAAGAAGTGTCTTAACATCTTTTCTATTTTGACATTTTCTTGTTGAGATATTAGTGGGATTGATTTTTGTCAAGACCAATTGGGAATTTATCTAGGAGATTGTAAATTTCCTTGCCTTCTTGTTGACCACTCTGCAATTGTAACAACATATTCTGGATGCAAATTGAATGAAAACCAATAGTTTCCTATGAAATTCTGAAATGGCATGAACGTCTATAGAGGGATCTAAACCATAAAAGTTTTATGATTTGAAGCCTATGTGAGTTTTCATTTTGATACTATTGATTTGATCTCATTCATGTTTGTGTAGTTGAAGTTATAATCGATTTGGTAAACACTTTATGTGGTACATTTGGTAAACACTTTATGTGGTACATTTGGTAATCAATTTGGGGACTAATTTCTTACTTTATGTGGTAAATTTGACTTAGTCATTGGCAATGATTTGGATATATGAAATAATTCTATAAATTTTAGCTTTAATAGTTACAATGAGGTAAATGTTGTTAATTTTTCTTTTCTCTTGAAAAACTTGATTGGAAGGACAAAAGAAAATATGATTGGTGAATATAACAAATTTCTTGGTTTGACAAGGAATGCAAAATCCACTTGTCCACTTATCTTCTAGGTGGTTATCCTCATGTATTTCCCTTTGATTATTAATAAAATATATTGTTATATTTACACAAGTTGTGTCTCCTAAATACCTATATATGTATATCTATGTTTATAGTTGGATATATATATATATATATATATATA
>MU222843.1:171701-186951 GCA_018584345.1 Thuja plicata
GAATCCTGTTTCATCTTTTCTAGCAAGTGTTAAATTGGTTATTATCTGAAGGAAGTGAATGAAATACTGTTCCTTCTCAAGAAAATTAGCTGCCCCTTGGCCTTGCATGAGAAATGTATGTTGTTAAATCTCCAATTTGTTTGTGGTAGAACCTTGATAGCATGAATTTACTAACCTATATGTTGAACAGAGATTCAGATTGTTAAAGTATTCATTCATGAGTTGGGATTGAAATTCATCTTTTTGTGAAGTCTGAATTCATTCTTGGTGTATCACCCCTATCTATTTCCAATTTTAAAGTTTCTTTTTTCCCTTTCCCTACTAAGTTTCAAATCAGGAGGTGATATCCATATTTTATAGGAACCGGCCTAGAATCTGGAGATTCCTCTTCACTCATAGTTTACCCACAGCTAGGAGAGGTTTCCATTGTGAGGATGGAATTGTCATGTAGCCCTAATGCCTGAGTTAGGGTGACAATTTTAAGCCTGAACACTTACTGTAAGGGCCAACAATTGCTGACAGTAAGGGTCAATTGAATTTTTGTAATAAAGCTAACTACAACTTTGGAAGAACTGAGTGCAACTATGAGAAGATTGATTTATATTTCTATATAAAGGTAGATTGAGCTAAACTTAACTCAAGGTCAAGTTAATCAACTCATTTCTCCTTTTTTGTGGATTCTCTATAAGTATTCTTTGCAAAATTGATGATGTGGTCTCTATCTGAAAGAAAATGTAGGAAATCTAATATGATTACTTCTAAAGCATGTTTGCTAGTTTGTAGATATGATATAGTGGCTCCAACCATGAGTCATTCTATCTCACTTCCCATTGAGCTATACAAAGTAGGTACTCAATGAACTTGTGTGTGCTATTAATTAAAATATTTTGGTACATCATCCATAGGGAAGTTTGAATTTTCTTCCATTGTGCATATACAAAATGGAATTTCATTGCATAAACCACAAGCTGAGACAACATATGACTATCAAATATGACACCTTGTGTCTAATTCCAACACTACATTAGCAGATTTGAACCTTAACATACCCGGGCATCTTGAAAAACTTTTACAAAAATTGGAACCTTGTTCTTGAACACTCACTACCCATGTATAGTTGTTAACCTGCCCAAACCCAAACTACTTTGTAAAAGTGACCATTTTTGCATAAAAATAGGGCATTTGTGAGGGACAGTCATATTAGCCTAAAACAACCACCCTTAAGCTTTGAATATGTTATGTAAAACTGAAAAGGGTATCCTAAAAGATATTTTTTTGTAGATTGTTTTGGAAAAGCACTAATTTATATGTCCATTAGTGTTGTTGCTGACCTAGTAAAGGGGCTATTAGGCCTACCAAATCTCTATCATCTATCCCTCACACCATGACCTCTCCCTCCATACCTCCCACGATAACCTCCCCTCTATAGCTCCCACCTTAACCTCTCCCTCCATCTCTCCCACCTTAACCTATCCCTTGTATATATCCATCTTTGCCCCTAATCTCATATCTCCCACCTCTTTTTCCCACCTCCTATGCCTCATATTGATGTAAGTCAAGTGGTGAGTTCCAAGATCCTCCCAAGAATATTCCTTGATCACTCTCAATCTCTTCCAAAAGTACCTTCAACTAGGATCAATTCTAAGACCCAACCCAACTTCAAGACCAACCAAAGGTCATAATCTTAGTCTTCTTCAAGACTCATCTCCACTAAGTTCCACACCAGTAAGTACTCAAAATTGGTTACATACTTCCATCCCCGATTCCACACTATCCAAGGGTCATAATAGTATTATAATATCTCAACACCAAGTTCTGACATCATTCATGGCAAGGTTTTGGTGCCCAACTCCATACTTCTCATTCTAGGCTTCTAGGCTACTAGCCCTAACCAGAGAGTAAATCAAGATTAAATTTAATCTTTCCCAAAAAAATTCCTAAAAAAATTAGGGTTTTAGATACCCTTTTGAAATTTATAAAACATATGTAAATCTTGTCTATGGTCCTTTGGAATACTCTTCCCAAAACTTGACTGTCACTGTCTTCTTCCTAGGCCTAAGTGGGTACTTTTACAAACAAACCCCTAGTATAACGGCTTCTCAAGACCCAATACCCTAAAAAATTATTGATTTATGATCCATAACCAAGGAATTTATAATTTTGGGGGGGATCTAGGCTAGTTTAATCTTCCATGCATTAGACCCTCTATTTAAGGGTCACTAAGCTAGGGCTTTCTAACTCTCACCCTTCCACTCATTTCCATAACTTCCCAATGGTCATTTCACCATGTATTGGTTTTATTTACATAGATTCCATCATAAAAAATCATTCTCATGTGGCTAGAACATCTACTGCTGCTCCCATGGCACTATTTGGGCACTTTTTCCATGCACAAACTCACTGTTTTGACTGTGTATCAAAATTTAAGCTTATCAACTACACAAAAATGATTGAAATACATTTAAACTATAAAATAAGACTTCAAACCACAAATAATAGTGGTCATCTAGAGTGTTACAACCATCTACGCCCTCTTTGACTGAGAATTCAATGTTTTATTCCTCACTGTCATGATACAGTCAGCCATAATACAAAATGAAAACATAAATACTACCTCAAGGAAGTGTAAAAAAATGAAATTCTCTTTCACCCCAATCAATATTCTCACTGAATGCACTTCTTTCCTTAAATAGTTGTAAAGCACCTGCCAAATCCTTTCCAACTGAGGCTTCTTTAATCATACCATTTCTTATCCCCTCTTCAAATGGTTTTCAACTTAGTATTCTCTAACTCATTGGGTTTCCCTTCTCTCCCAATCTCAGACAATAAATGATTAGGTCTCTTAATGAGAACATAATATGGGAGCGAACATTATTGACTACAACTGAAACATGTTCAACGAGCTCTCAAAGTTGTCTATCTTTGAAGGACGCCTGATTTGAGATCTGATTTGAGATCAATCAAATGTTTCTTAAGGATATACATCTAGTAGGAATAAAATGCACATGATTTCTATTTTTCAACACCATTATCCTCGCCTTGAGATTCTTTATCTTAAAACTAATATTCATTTAACAGAGATTGAAGCACTGCCAAGAACAGTCAAGACAATAGTGTTGAGAGACTATAAAAAGTTGGAGAAGATAAGGGTTCCTTATGATCTAGTAAACCTTGAATGCCTAACAATAGACTCATGTCCAAAGTTGGTTGAGATTCCTAGCTTTGCACATTCTACTTCTCTTAATATTGTTTCCTAGCTTTGCCTACCAAATCTTTGAAATATAACTAATAATTTATCTAGTATTTTATTGGCTATTTTGTATGTGATAAGTATTGTTGACAAACATGGATGTAATCTAATATATTTAAAGTTACTTCGTATTATGAAGTAATAATTCCAAATTATAGGAACATTTATTTCATTAATAGTAGATTTAGTGAATAATATAATTTAGTTGGTGGTGATTTCAATAATAAAACATTTATGGAAATAGTATAGCTTTTTTATGTGACAAGTTTTATGAAATTTGAAATTTAGTTTAAAATTTTATTGTAATGTGGAAATAGGTAAACATATTTATTATTTTAAAATTTAAAGTCTGAGATTCTAAAAATTATATATTGTTAGTTGTGACTTTAAGGTTGTTAATGTTAATTATTATTACTTACAATTGAATAAAATGTGCATTTTGCATAGCTGTGAGTGTAATCTTCTTGGGGATTTTTTAAACATTTCAACAAAGATAAAATTATGTGGGATGTATTGTCTATAGAGGTTATATATGATACTGTAAGACACACGATTGTGAAAAATGGAAATATATTTACTCTATGTTTATGGATGGAGAAAGATGATATAGATAATAACTCTTTATTATGTTTGAACATCAAGAAATGGGTGAAAAGTTAAAATAAATAACAACCCTACGATATATTTAAGCATCTAGAAATAACTATTGATGTTAGTAAAATAATTTGGGAGTGGTTCACATGAAAATTCTAAATTGAAGATTTCAAATGGCGAGAAAAGAGGTAGTACCAAATGTAAGAAACCATTTTCTTCAAGGATGTAAAGAAATTCTCAAGAGAGGACACTAAATATGTTGATTTCAAAAGTAATGCATACAAATTTCAAGCTGGATATTTGGTACATGCTCATGTACATAAAGTGATGTACTCGGTCTAGGCTCCACCTCTCACATCGTACCTATTTATTCCACTATCTTTCATGATGGTCATTAATATCATGGAGTCCATATTGTCTTCCATGTGGTTTTGTACACTAAGGATCCTTTCTAAATCTTTGTATTTGATCATTTATTATATCATCACTTAATTACAAAAATACTTAACACTTTACCTCCCCAAACATTGAGCCTACTCTTCAAATGACATTAGAACTTTGTCAATTATGTTCACTGGGAGTATAGGAAAAATGATACTATTAGTCAAGATTCATTATTAACAATAGCATGTGTTGATATGAAATATGTCATAGTTAGGAGAAAATAGTGCTATATTAGAATGTTATGGCAACATCATCAGAAAAAGTAGTTGGTGTTGTATTTGTTGAAGAAGTGAGACTCAGAAGGCTTGTATGCCCAAAGAGAAGTGTTGATGTTTGAAAGACGTAGACTATAAGAATTAGGAGTCTTAGAAGAAGGCTACAAGGTTTGATATTTGACAAAACTAGCATGAAATATATTTCATATATATTTTCCTATCATCTAGTTAGTGAAGAAATGAATTTTTTTTCCACTACTAAAAATGATGGCTATAAATAAAGAGAAAGGATTGCCATACATGAAGGGTTAATGGATCGAGAAAGATAGATTTCTTTGTTGGCATGTGCTTGTGTCGACTCTTCTAATAGGGTTATCATTCAGAATATTAAAATTGATTGAGAAATCATGATCAATTAGCTCAGCTAAATGGTGTTTATCTATGTTGAAATTGGTTATTTATGAAAAGAATAGGGGACTATCTATGTTGAAAAAATTATTTGATGTCGTCAATTATTTATCTCAATTATCCATAGCTTTTACATAGACGTTGTTTCCTTTGTCAAAAATAAAAATAAAAATTGGATTTGGACTTATCCTGAAGCACCAACCACCAAAAAAGTCTAAAAATATTTTGATCATTGATTACCCACCAGCCCTTAAGGCTGCAATTTGGTTGTCGTGCTAGGATTTTTACTCAGTCCATACTATTGAATTGGGAATAGGTGGTTAGATTCACCTCCCTTTCCTTTCCTTTTATGAGTTTCATATGATGACATCTAGGTTTAGTTAGTTTCAACTGTAAGCATTTAAAATTTTCTGCATTATTATCAACATTATTTAGAGTTTTCTAATCGCCTAAAGATTGTATGTTAGTGCCCAACATAAGCATCAGGATTTTACACCAATATAAATTATTATTTATTCTCAAAACCAAAAATTGCATATCGTTATTGTTCATTTCAACCTCCTAGCTTAGGGTTTCTATTTTACAGACTAGCATTTACATTCAGCGATTTACATTCAGTGTTCCCTACAACATTAAAATGCATAAAAATCACACATATTCAAAAACATAAAAAAGGGGGGATATTACAAGCAGACAATGTACAGGAAACAATAATACTATGAGAGGAAACAACAAATGGGAAGGAAATAAAAAAAATTCCATTCACTAATTTTTAACCCCACCAACATCATTTTAAAATTTAAACCAAAGCAAAGACAAGAAGCATAATCAGTTTTTTCCACAAAATCTCAGCAATATATAAATTATAATCACTTTGAGGTCCATTTGACATTTCTTGGCTGAAAAAAAACCAGCATTGTGTATATAAAGAAAGCCGCTAAGTTCAATACCAACTGTAATAGTAGTTTCATGAAATCATGTCTTGCCTGCAAGCCCTCACTTCAATATCCCTTGTTGTTGATATGGCAATGGCGAGTAAAGCTTTTATCCTCCCTCGTTATTTTTTGCCCTATGTCACTTTGTTGTTTTGTGCCCTCTGTGTTCTCTGGCATGTAAGACTACTACTCTATGGGGAAACATAATAAATAGACATCTTTTTTTAAAGTTATATTGCCCGTGTTTGTCGTAATTCTGACGAACACGGGCATGGATTAAAAAAATCAAAATTTTCCTTCTATAATCCAACTAAGCAAAAGAAATATAATGCCCCATCAAAAATTTAGGTCAAAAATTGGGGTGAAATGTATTAGTGAGGTACCAATGGGAAGGCCTCTTGTGGGTCTACCGACAACCAAAGATGAGGTTCCACGTGCCAATGTTGATGGCATTGATGGAGGGGAAGGAGGCATATACCATGTCATTCTATCTCTGTATTGGAGAGATGAATGTGACATTGGTGGCTGTATACTTTTAGCATTATGATCTATGTTGTCATCGATGCCAACCTCTGGTGTAGCTTTGATTTCAGCTTGCTAAAGTTGGAAATTTGTCGAGGTTACAACATTGATTGATGAAGAGGTTTTGAAGACTAGTTGTTGAGGCTATGACATTAATTGATGAAGAATATTTGAAGCATTTTGAATGTTGCTTGGAATTGAGTGTTTAGATATTCTAGTAATTGTATTCATATAATTTATTGTATATCCAGAAGATAGAAGTATGATAGGCAAGAATACAAAGGAAGCGTATTTGAAGACCTTGTGAGAGAATGATTTGCATTCCTTTGCATGAGGTAATGCCGAATTTCAACTCTAGTTATAATGATAGACAATTTTGTGAATATTGCACTATCATGTTTTTAGGTCCCCAACTGATCATTTGATAGAGATTTGATACATTACAGTAAGGTTGGTTATCAAGAAGGATTGGACAAACTCAAAAAGTGACTTGCATTGCTCCACTTTGGAATTTCAGAGTTTGTGATTTGGTGGACATGGTTGGATGGTTTGTGTAATATTTAAATTTAGATATATTTTTATGGTTTTCTCCGTAGGTGAAGATTTGTTGTCACAATTGCTATTTTGTTGTGTGTGTTGCCTCATGACCGACTCACCTATCTGCGGTGATTGGATTTGAGTATTATTGGTTTGGATATAGGTTAAGGAAAGAATTAAGAGGCTTATATTGATGATACTAAGACATTCCATGCTTTGGATGACACTATATGTTTTCAAGAGTGTTTCTGAGTCGATTAATAATCTATTTTTAATGTTTTTTTACTCATTACATTTGGACTAGTTTTGGAGAATGTTGTGATGCATGTGGATGAATTATATTAATTGAGAAAGAGTTTATGATGAATTGGGTTCCTCTTTATCTCATAGAGTGGACCACATTAAATATTTATGCTCAAGATGACCAACCTTCTATTGATAATGCTTATATTATTTTGGTCGACCTTATTGATGTTTCTAATGGAAAAATCTTTATATATTTGGGCAGAAAATGGTGAGATGAGATTGAAAGTGAGTGAGCTAGTTATGAAGTGTGTATGAATCAAGTCTAAAGGTGAAGATCATGCAAATAAAGTAGAACAAAGGTATTGTAGACACCTTAAAATGGACATACTTGGAACCTTACATTAAAATACTAATTTTCATTTGTTAATTAATGGTTTTTTAATCATTGATTAATCATCTATTTCTTCTAAAATCCATTCCTCAAATCATTTTAATCATTTCCACAAAATTAATTAAATAATTAACTTTATTTAATTAAATAACCTTAATTAATTAATCTTGATTAATTTATTAAATTCAATTTCCTAAAGTTAAAATTTAAATATTTAAACTTACTGATTAATTCTTCTAATTAAATAAATTTTATTTAAATTAATTTATTTTCACTCAATAATTCAATTCTAAATAAAAAAGAATTCAGTTATCACATGTTTGAATACTTTAATTACAAAAATCAATTAAATATTCAAATAAATCATTTCTCAAGTTCAAAAAGGTAACTCGTGATCAACTTCTCAGATAACTAAACATTACCTCTTCTCTCCAAGTTGAAGAGGTGGAGTTTACTAGTTGCTTCTCAATTAACTAAAACATTACCTATTCTCTCCAAATTCAAGTTTTGTCCTTTACTGGTTGCTCCTCAGTTAAACTAAAATATCACTTCTCTCCACATTGAAGAGGTGGAGTTTACTTGTTGCTCCTCAGTTAACTAAAATATCACCTCTTCTCTCCTAGTTAAAGAGGTAGAGTTTAGTGATTACTTCTCCAATTCTTTTTGATCTCAACCATTCATTCTCTAATCTCTAGGATCAATCTCAACCATCCAAATCAATTTCCATATTCTATATATGATGACATGTAATTGATTGAATGTTTGAAGATGTTAAGTTGATCACCGAAATGCAGAAGGATAATGCAATACATTAAATCAGTTAATGGATTGCATTGTCATTGATGTCAACTTGATATAATCTAATTGGTTATAATCAAAGTGTCAAAGACTTCATAGAATTAGAGAGATAAATATTATGCTTTCAGTAATGCATAAAAGACATGCATTCACAATGTGACTTCAAACATCGACGGGTAGTGGAACCCGACAGACAAAGATCACCAAAATTCAAATCACAGTGATGCCCAAGCAAGAACACCGATGAGCATTACCGACAAGTAGAATCGCAAGTGTAACCGATGGCTAGAAACATAGTTTAAACCGATGGAGAAGCCTGAGGAGAACTGGAGTGTTGACCAAAGCTATCAAAGAGTTAAAACACCAAAATTAACTTGAGTTCAAAAATGACAAAATATCTAGCTGGCAGAGCTAAATATTAACTTGACTAGTAGTTATCTTTGTTTTCATTGACAAGATAAAGCCAAAGATAAGTAAAATATTTAAAACTATTTTGTCCAGTTGGAAAGAAGATCTCTATGAGATAAAATAGGAGTTTTCCTTTAAGTCTAATTGGTGAGAATTTTGGATCACACCAAGATCAAGAAAGTCAAGAACCTAACAATGGTGATATCATGTCTATAAAGAGACAGCTTAATTCATTACAAGGTCACACCTAACAGTGTGTTTGTAACCTTTAATAGGTTTGGCTCTTCACCGAGCTCACTTTAGAAGAGTGAAAAATTTTGGTTACCGGTCCCAAGTGATTTTTCCCTTAACAGGGTTTCCATGTTAAAAATTCATGTGTTAATGTGTTTATGAGTCATTACTTTAGTGTTTTGCATTACACATAGCTTAATTGGATTGATCAATATACTCTAGACAATTTACTGTCTTTTGGTAAATTAACAGACTGTTATTTGGTAAACATACAGTATAAGGTTTAACAAAGTATTCCGAGTAGTAGTAATTTGATAATTGTATTTGAAGGCATTCATCTTATAGGACTGAAGATAACTAGAGGCTTAATATTGTGGTTCTAAGTTCTTGGGTTGATTATTGGAACATTTTTGGGGCCACTGAGTCACCCCCACCCCCTCTTAGTTATTACTAACAATTGGTATCAGAGCTTGTGTGCTTAGAAAGGGAGTTTAATAGCTCAAGCAAAAGATCACAAGATGAACAGACGAGATGTGTCCAAGTTGAATAAAGGCAACTTTGCATCATGGAAAAGCAGAATAAGACTCCAACTATCAGGTATTGTAAATGATGTTACTCAATACCTTGATACTGAATATGTGTTGCCTACATGACCTCACACTCTTGAGAAATTAAGAGTAAAGCATGAGCATAATTTCATGATGATAGAACTTGCATCATCACTCTTCGATGCTGAGTTTGAAGATGTCAAAACCTGCACCTCTACAAAGCAAATGTGGGATAAGTTGAAGCTGGTAAATGGAGGAGATTCTAATGTACTAAGAGCAAAGGCAGAAAGCCTAAGAGGGAGGTTTGATGACCTAAGAATGAAAGAAGGAGAAAATATCACTTAGTATAGTTGCATAATCAAAAAGGTAGTAAATGCTATCTGAGGAGTTGGAGGTGTACTTGAAGAGGAGACAGTGGTAAGTAAAATATTAAGAACCTTACTACATGTATATGCTATTAGATTTTTTGCTATTCAAGAAATGAGAGTAGTTGCAAACAATACAGTTACTCTAGATAGTCTAATTGGTAGACTAGTTTCATTTGAGATGAATAACTTTGATAATAGTTTCTTACCATCTATAGAATCTGCATTCAAAACCTCTTTAAAGATAAGTAAATCAAGTCATAGACATGCTATTAGAAATGATAGTGACAGTGATAATGAGGATCAAGGACTTGATGAGATCGAAGCACTAATGGCTAGAAGATTGCAAAGAGGCAAAGGTAGATACAAAGGTAAATTACCACTTGTATGTTTCAATTGTAAAGAGGTTGGAAACTTTGTTGAAAGATGTCCAAACAAAACAAAAGATGGCAGAGGAAATGACAGATCATATGAGAATAATTTTGATAGAGGTGATAATAGAGATTACCGAAGCAACCGTCAATCTGACAAAAGAGATACCCAAGACTACAAGGACAAAGGGAAGAAATATTGTTACCTAGCTGAGAACAGAGCTAATGACACTGACACTGAATCAGAAGAAGACATTGAGATGGTAATCGTAGCCATGAATGATGACTCAGATGAAGAAGAAGAAAGGTATGTAGAAATAGCACTCATATCAAAATTTAGTAAGAATGATTTCTGGATCATAGATAGTGGTTGCACTCACCATATGACCAGTGATAAACAAAAGTTTGAGACTTTTGAATACTATAATGGTGGTTCAGTGAAAATGAGAAATGATACACCTTGTCGAGTTGAAGGTAAATGAACCATAATGTTGACTAACCTAATAAAATGTGAAAATGCTTACTAGGTTAAAGGATTGAATTATAATATGTTAAGTGTTTCACAGCTGAACAATTCAGGTCACAAAGTAGCATTTGAAAATAAGAAGACAAAGATCTTCAATGAATCTGGAAGATTGATTGGTACCAGTGAGAAAACAAGAGGTAACCTTTTCTATCTTGATGACACTAACACCACTTGTTTAATGGCTAGAAACAAAGACATATAGTTGTGGCACAAAAGATTGTGTCATGTGAATTTTGACAACATGATAAAGATAAGCAACAAAAGGAATGTTAGAGGCTTACCAAGCATGACAAAGCTCAAGCATATCATGTGCAAAAATTGGAAAAAAGGTAAGAAGACAAAGTCTAGTTTCAAAAGTGAAACCCATACATCTAATCAAATTCTAGAATTAGTCCATACAGATCTATGTGGACCCATGAGCATAAAGAGATACTATGGAGATAGGTATTTTATTCTCTTTGTTGATGATTATTCTAGAATGATGATAGTCGTGTTCTTAAAAGATAAATTAGAAGCATTTAAGATGTCTAAATAGTACAAAGCTATGGTAGAAAAACAAAGTGAAAAGAAATTGAAATGCTTAAGGTCAGATAGAGGAGGGGAATTTAGTTCAGAATAATTCACTAACTATTACAATGAGCATGGAATTAAAAGATAGGTTTCTGCACTGAGAACACCACAGCAAAGTGGAATTGCTGAAAGGAGAAATAGATCAATTGTTGACTGTGCAAGAACATTGATAATTGATAAAAGCATCACTCAAACTTTATGGAGGGAAGTTGTCAGTACTACTGTCTACACATTAAATAGAGTACAATTGAAGAAGGACACAAAGAAGACACCCTATGAGATTTGGTATGGTCATACACCCAATGTAAGTTACTTTAGAATATTTGGTAGTCAATATTATATTTTGAAGGATGATAAAATGGAAAACTTGACTCCAAAAGCGATGAAGGTATCTTTCTAGGGTACTCAACCAAAATCAAGGCTTATAAATGTCTTAACAAGTCATCTAAAAAAAGTATTGAAAGTGCAAATGTGAAAGTAGATGAATTTGCAGAAAATAATGATAAGGAAATCAGAAAAGAACCAGAGGAAAACAATGGGTTTCTTTATACATAACCTAACACTCTACTCGAGCAATAGTGTATCACTCCCGAGCAATAGAACATTGCACCCGAGCATCAGGCTGCAATTACCAAAAATCAAGAAAATCCTCAAGATGATTTTCCGAACAATGGAGATTAGAACGAAGGTCAAGAAGATGATCAGAATGATGAACAAAGGGCTGAACCAAAACTTTCCAAGTATGTCAGAAGACATCATCCACAGAATCAAATCATAGGAAACAAGAAGGATGGAAAAAGAACAAGAAGTAAGTCACTAAACTCTAGATGTTTACTTTGTGATTTTGAGCCTAAATTTGATAATACTACACTTGAGAATGAAGAATGGATCAGTCCTATGAATGAAGAAATAGAACAGATTGAGGAGAATAGTATATGGACACTAGTACCTAGACCAAATGACAAGAATGTCATCGGTACCAAATGGATATTCAGAAACAAGCTGAATGAGAATGGAGAAGTCACTAGAAACAAAGCAAGGTTAGTATGCAAGGGATATGCACAAGAAAAAGGTATTGCTTATGGAGAAACCTTTGCACCTGTTGCTAGACTAGAAGGAGTTAGGATCTTACTTGCTTATGATACATTTAAAGGATTCAAGGTATACCATATGGATGTCAAATTTTCATTCCTAAATGGAATACTGGAAGAAGAGGCATACATTGAACAACCAAAAGGGTTTTTTGATCCAGACAAGAGAAACATGGTATGTAGACTACATAAATCCTTGTATGGATTGAAACAAGCACCTAGATCTTGGTATGAAAGAATTCACTCATATCTCATTAGCATAAAATTTGTTAGAACAAGTGAAAATAGCAATCTGTACTTAAAAGAAGATACCAATGGTAATATTCTGATTGCTGAAATTTTTGTTGATGATATCATTTTTGGGAGAAATGAATTGTTATGCAAATCCTTTGCTAATGAAATGAGCAAGGAATTTGAAATATCTATGTTTGGGGAGATAAAATTCTTTCTTGGCCTACAGATTCTTCAACAAGGTGCAGGCATATATATCACTCAGTCCAAATACATCAAGGAAGTACTAAAGATATTCAAGATGGAAGATTCCAAACCAGTTGGAACACCTATGGCTACCAGATGTAAGCTGACAAAAGAAGACAAATCCAATGAGGTAAATCAGACCTTATATAGATCAATGATTGGAAAACTGATGTATGTTTTTCATACCAGACCAGATATATCACATGTAGTTGGAATAGCTGCAAGATTCTCTGCTAATCCCAAAGAATCACATATGACTGCTATCAAGAGAATTCTGAGATATCTGAAGAACACTAAGGATTATGGCTTATGGTATAAAAGAAAAGGAAAATTTGAGCTACAAGTCTATATAGATGTTGATAGGGCTGGAAACATTGATGACCGAAAGAGCACAACTGGAGGAGCATTCTTCATGGGTGTCAAACTTGTCACATGGATCAGCAAGAAGCAAGGATGCATCTCTCAGTCTACTGCAAAAGTAGAGTGTGTGGCTTCTGTTGTAAATTTCTCCAATATTGCATGGCTCAAATAATTTTTGGAAGGTATGAATATGAAGATTCTTGAACCAGTAATTATCTACTGTGATAACACCAGTGCAATTAACATTTCTAAGAATCTAGTCATGCATGCTAAGACTAAGCATATTGCTATCAAGTATCACTATTTGAGAGAAAAAGTGCAAGAAAAGGAGGTGACACTAGAATATGTTCAATCAAAGGAACAATTAGCTGATATATTCACCAAGCCATTACTGAAGGATACATTTGAGTACCCGAGACAGAGACTAGGGGTCCAACCCTTGTCTATCGATTAGTAAGTTGACTAGAAGGTTGCATCAGCTTTTACCAAACCAGAAGATCAGTCATGTTGATGTAAGCACTGAGATAAATAGTAATAGATTCATATGTACATAGCAAGGTACAAGTAAGCACCGAACACCAGTGACATTGTATTGTTGATGGAAAGGGAAATTCAAGAAATATAGTATGTAAAGGAATGGAACATGATATAGATGTTTTTTTTGGCATTATTGTCAAAGGGAGAGATTATTCCATTATCATAAAGGGAGAGATATGATAAAGGGAAATATTATCTCATTGATCAGAAGAGATTATTGAAGGCATTATATTTTTCCATTAGTATACTTAGAGAAAAACATGATCTGCACCATCGGTTTAGTCTAAATCGACAGACAGGGCATAGCACTATCCAACACTAAGGTTACCTGATGACAAAAAGATAAGGATACCTGATGAAGTATCAACAATGCTACCCAAAAAATAGCAAAGAGAGGAACCCGACAGATACAGGGAACCTGACAAATAGTTTAGTTAAGGAACGTCGACAGACTGCGAGTTCAAACCGACAGCCAAGAACCAACAGTCATCTACATCCCACAAAAAGTGGATCTGACTTTCCACATCAGATAAATCATTGAAGTTGTATTTATAACTTCTTGATTTTATTTTTAATCCATTATGTGCAGAGGAAGCAATGTAAATTTTATTATTTTAATTCATTTTACTGTTTTAAAACATGCAAACTAAAGATCAAGGTCAAGTTGTAAACCTTGGATCTGAGAGTTAACATTGTAAATCATGAATTCCAAGATAGGTCAAAAAACTTGTATAAATAGGTGCTTGACCCATTAAGAACATTTGTTGTTCAATGAAGAAAGTAGCCACAGAGAGAAACTAAAGACCAGATGGAGAATTCATGCAGAAGAACACAAATAGATTCAAATCAGTTTTCAAGAATAGAATAGAGGCTACCGACAAGCAGAGAAAAGGTATTCATCAATCACTTAAGGTGATATCATCATTTTAAAATCTTTAATGGATCTGTAAATCAGAAATAGTAGATTGCATACAGTCAGGTAAATATTTGTACTCATTCTAACAAGTGTAGTACACTAATGAAATCCTTTCAAGAAAGGTGGGCTTAACCATCCTATTGTAAATCTCATAACTGAGTGCACACTTAAATCAATATTTCTAAAGCTCTTAATAGAGTAGATCTTAACAGGTCTCCACCTTAATACTCTTAATAGGGTAGATCATCAGAAGTGATCAAATCGTAAGCCTTAACCGGCTCCCTTTCATTCTGCAGATAGTGAAGTTTTGTGGGTGTCATCCCCACCGTAGTTTTTACTTCCTAACAGAAGTTTTTTGCGATATCATATCTTGTGTTATGTGATTGTTAATTTCATGAATGTTTCTATGGATGATTGTAAAGATTGTTAACAAACAATGTCTACATAAGAAAGAATAACAGTAATGGTTGGTAAATCAAAATTGAATGATCACTAATGATAAATTGGGTA
>MU222843.1:211156-234899 GCA_018584345.1 Thuja plicata
CACATTCTTGTTTTTAGGTCTTGGAACCAACTCCCATGTATTGTTCTTCTTTATCTGCTCTAGTTCTTCTTCCATGGCTTTAGTCCAAGATTCATCTTTACATGCTTCATCAGTAGTCTTGGGTTCAACTTGAGAAATCAAACAGATCTCTTCTCTAACTTTAGATCTAGTCATCATGCCTTTGCTTGCATCACCAATAATTTGATCTTCAAGATGATTTTTATTGACATACCTTGGAGTTTTCAATGTCTCATTAGCTTATTCATGTTATTCTTCTTCAATATCATACTCAATCATCAAGGGTTCTTCAAGTTCAGCAGCAACTTCTCTTGTTTCTGTTATCTGACCACAATCATACATTATTTCCTGAATTTTAAATTTTTCATCTATCCTCACATTGGCACTTTCAATTAGTTTTCTCAATCTCAGATTGAAACATTTATATGCTTTACTCTTAGTAGAATAACCAAGAAAGATTCCTTCATCACTTCTAGCATCAAACTTACCTATCTCATCATCTCTCTTGATATAGCATTTACTACCAAATATTTTGAAATATTTCACAGTAGGTGTATGATCAAACCATAATCCATAAGGGGTTTTATTTGTACCTTCCCTAATCTGAATTATGCTTAGTGTGTACATAGAAATGCCAACTGCTTCTCTCCAATGAACATGTGATACATTTCCTTCTAGCAACATAGTCCTAGCAGCATCTAATATAGTTTTGTTTCTTCACTCTGCTATCCCATTTTGTTGTGGAGTACTAGGAGCTAAAGTCTATCTATGTATTCCATTTTCTTCACAATATGTGTTAAATAGTTCTGATGTAAATTCTCATCCTCTGTCTGATCTCAAACATTTCATCTTTAAACCAGATTCATTCTCAACTTTTTCTTTGAACAACTTGAATTTGTCAAATGCCTCATATTTCTCTCTCAAATATGTAACCCACATAATTCTAGAAAATTCATCAACAAAGAGTATAAAATACCTTTCACCATAGTATGATCTTGATCTTGTAGGGCCACACAGATCTGTATGCACCATATCCAACTTCCCTTTTACTAAATAGGCTTTTCTCTTGAAAGTGCTTCTAGTCTATTTTCCCATAACACATTCTCTACACATAGTGTTAGATGGCTTAACAATTTTAGGTAGATCTCTTACTGCTTTTGTCATACTTGCCTTCACAATGTTGTCAAAATTAATATGACAAAATCTTCTGTGCCATAACCAGCTTTCATTAATCTTTGCAATAAAACAAGTAGCTTCAGATGTGTTTAGTTCAAATACATTACCTCTGGATTTAGTACCAGATGCTATCAAGTCTCATGTTTTACTCTTGATAGAACATTTCCCATGAATGAAGTTCAGTTGATAACCCTTGTCCACTAGTTGTCCAACACTCAATAAATTATGCTTGAGTCCATCAACAAGTAGTACATTGTCAATGTTAGTCTTACCATCCAATGAGATAGATCCAATCCCAATAATGAGTTTAGGAGTATTTTCACCAAATCTAACAACACCACCATCATGCTTCTTCAAACTTACAAATTTATTTTTATCTCTAGCCATATGATGTGAACAACCACTATCTATGACCCATTCAGATTTATTTTCAACTCAAGATACTAATGATTTTTCCTCATGCATAGGTTCATCATCCTTAATAGCAATGGATCCAATTTCATCAAAGTTACCATCCTCATCATCAGATATTCCTTCACTAGCATAATAGCATTCCTTATCTTTTGAGAATTTAGACTTGAAAAACTTAGGTTTGTTCTTTGGAATTCTTGTAGGACATCTAGATGAAAAATGACCAATCTTATTACATGAAAAACATTTCAAAGGTAATTTGCCTTCAAAATTACCCTTACCTCTCTTTTCTCTTCTGGAAATCAGTGCAACAAATTTCATCTAACTTATTTTCTTCTTCATGTATCTGTTCCCATTCATCAGCATAGGCTCCAAGTTCTTCTCCCAAATCATTACTTCTTGTGCTTGCATTTCCAGCTAAGGCCTTGTTGTTCTTGTGCACGGTTGATTTGAATGCTGACTCAACTTTAGGTAAAGTGTCTCCCAATTTTGCAGCCCCAAATGTAGTTAGTTTTCCAATCAACATCTCTCTGGTGGAGTTTGGTGTCAAAGCTATGAGCTCCTCTATATCCTGAACCTTGGTTCTGTATGCAGATGTCAAAGATCTCAGTATCTTTGCAATTACTTCTTCTTCACTGTAAGTTCCTCTAGAGTTCCTAATACCAGTCACTACCTCAATAATTCTTTATGCATATGTTATGATGTTCAAATCTTCTCTCACCTTTAATGATTCCATCTTTGTCTTCCAATTCTGTAACTTTCCTTGCTTTGTAAATCTGTCTCCAACATATAGTGCTTCCAGTCTTGTCCAAAGTTCATGTGCAGAATCCAAGTCCTTTACTTCAATGAATTCTCCTTTTGATAGATTCCCTTACAACCATATTACATGAAAATAGCTTCTTTTCATCTTCAGTGGCCTTCTCTAATTCATCCTCAGTTGCTAACTTCTCTTTCTTCTTTGTGATCATCCAGTAGTCAAGTCCTAGACACATCAGATGTGTTCTCATCTTGTTCTGCCAACTATCAATGTTTTTAGGATCAAACTTCGGACTATCCTTCCTATAGTAAGTCATCTTCAGGATCACCTCAAGCTATTAAACTTTCTCTCTGAGGACCAGTAGCTCTGATACCAATTATTAGGAATAATAGTCCACAAGACAACTGAGAGGGGGGGTGAATCAGTTGTCATATAGATTATTAAACTTTAAACTTTATTAACCATATTAGAAAATGTAGATAATAACACAGTAATAGACAACACCATAACACAAGATTTTTTGTTGAGGAAACCTTTTTAAAGGTAAAACCCCAATGGGAATTAACACCCACAAATAATGTATTGAGAGTATAGTATCCCTGTTAAAAGATATTAGCCCTGTTAGGATCTTGTTACAACATTACAGTACACAGTCCCTGTTAGGAGACAGACCCTATTAGGAGTCAAAGGAAATAGTAGGCTCACTACTAAGGCACACTTTCCAAAGAAGGTTAAAGCCACCCTCAAGGATTTACAATCCGCATCAAGTGTATACAGCAAATACATAATCCAGTGAACTGTCTAATAGCAACTATCTTCGCTTGATCAATTCCAATGAAGTATCAACACTGCTCTCTATCCAGCAGTCAAGCTTCGTAGCTTCACAAATCTCTTCTCTTCTCTTTCTCTACCACACTTTTCACAAATGAAAAGATCACTCATATATACCCTTTTACAATCACCCATTAGGTCGGCTAGTTAAGCTTTCCTAATACATAATTAACTAGGTCAGCCAATTAAGGCTTCCCATCATACAAATAATTACATAAGCCCTTTCTAAGATACACATGGTACCTATAACAAGTATACAACATTTACAATTCATTACAAATACTTCCAGATCTGCAATCCACTCTCATAATTAATTTCCACATGTTACAAGTCTGTAGTCAGCCAGGAAATAGGTCTTCTCCAGAACACACGCCACAGCTAACTTCATCAATACCCAAACATAAATCAAACTCAACCCATTTCACTATCATATGTCGGCTCTCTATCCATAAGCTTGCAAGTTCTAAAATAGCTTTCTCGGTAAGATATACCTGAAACACAGAGACCTCTGTCTAGAATCACAGTTGCAGTCCAGAAAAATACTCTTCGCTAAATGAACTATAACATCCACATAATGTAACATAAATCCAAGCAACCTTGGGAGTAAGGTCAGAACATAGCCTTCTGCAAAAATCCAACTTTGTTCCTTTTGAATCATCCATACAGTGTTTGTACACTCGTTCCAGTTAAGTAGTCAGTCTGTCTTCTCCATAGAAATATATGTTGACATCAGTGACAAAACATGAATATCAACAGCATGATCAGTAATCAAAACTGATATCATCCAAAAGTATTTTCATCTTAGGGATAGACATTCTACACTGGGGTAATCTCAGCTAGTATGTTCGATCGAGGGTTGTTGGTTGCTAAGTCATCCTAGGTTCTTGTCTAGGAAGGTTTGCCACTACAAACAATATTTCTTAATACTTGAATCAAAACATCACTATCACTTTCACAAATAAAGGTGTTTCTTGAACACCACCTACCTATAACTGACATCATAGTGTTTCTCAACACTTTAATCAAACAGTGTTTCTCAACACTACATTGGATTACAATCGTTGATATTGTTTATCTCACTAACTCGGACAGAGAAATACATTGTTAAAATCCAAGTTGCAATTGATGATTTCTCTACTGTGATTGAAAAAAGAATCAAAGGTGTTCCTAAACAACACATATAAACTAATCTTGATTTTATCATGACTCTTTTCATGTTCCAATGATGTTTCAAACTAGGGGCATGTAAACAGTTATGAATTTTCTTTGACTGATTATCAATTGTTGCTTGTTATGTCTTCTGATTTGCTCCATGATGGCTTTTAAATGAAAGAGTCACAAGGACAGGGGGTACAACATTTTTTTGGTTTTCTGTGTGTGGTGATTGTTTCAATGATCCTATAAATTTCACCTAATTTGGATTTTTATGGTAAGATCTTCCAACATGGGTGGATAGCTGCATATATTGCGATCCTTTTTTATGTGTAAGCTACAGTGAGGTTGAACCAATTTCCTTGTTTGTTTCTAATCAACTTCTAAAGAAAGGTGTAAAACATATTATGTACCCAAGGATATGAATATTAAAGGTCATTGTGGGTTACATATCCTATATTACACACAAACAGAAGATGATTCTTAAATAAAAGGGAGATAACTAACAAGTCATCCTGGCCTCTATGCCTTGATGCTTAGGTTTATTTTAGACATTACATCCAATCAAAATAGTATTCATACTTTCATGATACTTTATTGTTATCAGTGAAATTTGTACTAAATTATGATGTCCATTGCACAAATGCCCTATGATGATAAAATGCTAAAATTTAAAAAGATCAATGACAGTGCTAGAAGTCTGCATTTAGTTTCATTTAAGTTTACATGATTCATTTAAACAGCATAAGTACTTGAGCTCAAAATGATTTTTGAGTTCATTCAAAATCTAAGTTTGACTACTTAATCTATGTTACTGATATATTCATGTCGTTGCATATTCATTGCATTCATTTTGCATTCATAATGGGAAAAGAGGAAAATACAAAAACAAAGCATTCAAGTGTTGCATTTTTACATCCTAAGTGCATCCATACATATATTTGCCTAAAGAAATTTTCAAAAAAATACATATGCATATCTGCATAGAATCATCTAACACATCTATATATCAGTAATAATCAAAGAGCATAAATGATGTCATCACATGAATCTACTCTAAATCATCATAAGGACCAAGTACACCATCAAGTGTGAATCAATCTAAATCATCTATCACATACAACAACTATCAAAAGAGGAACAATGAGCATATCAGAATCGAAAGATGCCATCTGATATATATCAGTGAATATCAGATAAAAAATGTGGGAATGTCTACAACAGTATCAAAGAGCTCAAGATCAAAATCTACAAATGTATCAAATATACGGAGTACAATGGATGATCACAGAAGGATCAATATACAAAAATATCAAGGATAATCAATGATATCATGTCTAACTACCACCCTCAGTCTGATCCAGAGGAGGAGGTGGAGGTGGTGCATCTCCTCATGATGGAGGAGGTGGTAGAGACATAGCTCCCTCTGATTTCAAAGCTATAACAAAATATAATGGTACTCTCTGAGGTTGTGGAACTACAACACAATATAAAGCAAAGTAGTATGTTTCTCTCTGACCCTGATGTGTCATAGTGTGTTCCTAGATATCTCTCAGATATCATAACATCTAGCTACTTGTCTCTATCTGATAATAGTGTCTCTAGTGTGGAAATTTGATCCCTAAGCTACTCTTGCTCTCTCTGGCACTATGATAATGGATCTCCATCTTGGCCTATGTCTCTGCCAATTTCTCTAGGACGATCTTGTCTAGGAGGTTCACCTCTGCCACCACTCTCACCTCTAGATCTCTGTCTTGATGATCTATGTTGTTATTTCCTACTCAGTAGTGGACCTGGATCTATGCATGGAGGTATGAACCTAACACGAGTGCATCTTCCCTCTTCCCCACCACCCTTATCATCTCCATCATCACCTCTATAATCTCATCCATGTCTCTGACCTCTATCCACTAGAGGACCTTTGCTGCCTCTATCACCCCTCCCATCTCTCCCACCTCTCCCATCCCTCGCACCTTTGTCTATTCTACCTCCACCTCTCACAAGACCATCATTAGAAGGATCATAATCTAGGGCCTCCTCAAAATGTGGTGCTATCTCATTAGGGGCATTGAATCATGGAAGTGGATGTTGAATAAGGAAAACATTGTAAGCATAAGTAACACTTGTGTTTATCACATTAGCCTAGTTTTCCCAGCCTATAAAAACCATCTACCTGATCTCTCCCTATGCAGTCTCATAAGATAGTCGAGCACCCCACTGTGCCTCCTCATCACAGATCTGAGTATATACTGTAAGGTCATGTGGGATGCTCTAAATCCTGCCACATGTAAAAAAAATCTCTCAACAACGTATCTAGTACATCCAATTAGATATCTTCTCTAGAAAAAGTATGAAATTTATCGCTGATCAAAACCCCACTCCTCACAGTCAATGTATGGTCACCACTTGACCACTATCAAATCGACGAGAACCCTATGCCAATACTCTAGCTTACCCAGGTGGGGCTATTGGACATAACCTGAATATGTATACACATACAGATCCTCTAGTGTTCGTTGCCTGTCCACAATTGGTCGTGTCACTGGGATGTTCTCACGGGCCTAGATCAGAAGAATCAATATACCTACAGTAATACTCTGAGAGTACTCATAAACAATCTCATGCAACTCTTTGTACATGTGTGCTAGAATATAACTACCCCATCCAAATCTGAGGGTAGAGTCAACCATCTGCTCAATAATACCTACCCAACCACACATGAAGCCATGTTGTCCATGATCAGGCATCAAGATACCTCATATCAACCTGGAAAGAAATACAAGCAGGCACTCATACTAATCTAGCATATAGTCCCAAGTCAGGTATCTGCTTATAATGGAGGGATTGACAAAGAATCTCTGAGCATCAGCAATTTCTACTACAGAGTGAGACTCAAAGTGAACCTCACGTCCCATCAAAAGAATGTGCATGATCCACCACACATCCTCAGGGGCAACAGTCATATCACCAGTGGGAGGATGGAAGGTGTTGTGCTCTAAGTGATATCTCTTGGCAAGAGTAGTCAAAAAACCTCAATTTACCCTGATGTCAGGTAAATTGATCAAAGAATATAAACCAAGATGACCAATAATATATCGCTCTACATCAGTTAGGGAGCAAGATAAGGCAAGGACTTGTGTAGGTTGAGGTCCTCAGAATGGTACAATAGGGAAATCAGTCTATCAGGCACAAAATACAAACTTACATTAGTATTCTAGCTAAGTAAAACATACATATGATCTAACAGCTAAGTCTTTTTCAACACACAGAGGAAAAGTAGTTAAAATTGGAAATTTTAAACATTTGTACTAGAAGCAATTATTTTTTTCTTGGATACAAGCTTGCATCTTGTATGCGATCCTAGATTTACAGGATGCAATGGGGAAAATTGGATGCGGTCCTATTTTTAAAGGATGCAACTTAATTAAAGTTTTTTTCATAAATAACCAAAAATGACTGACTAATGGTTGACGAGATGTGATTCTATTTTTACACGATGCGATCTTAAAAACTCTTCATTTACCGGATGTGACGCGAGATTTAAAATATGCGATCAAGAACCCCAAAAGCAACTCAAAACTTAATTGGCTATATCTAATGCAAAAAGTGTCAAAAATAGAAACAAAAAGCGTTTAAAGGTAGGTCTCAATGTACTCACCAGGCATGCATAGTGTGTTGGCCACTCATGATGATGCACAAGCTCGAATCGATGCCTCTCAATGGGGAGCACCATCTTCTCTCTAGAGCTCAAGAATTTACCAAGGAGAAAAGTGAAAATGAATGGGTAAAAAGTCATTTTTGAGGCTTATATTGACATTTCAAGGGGTAAAAAGAAGCTCTGGAACTCTAAATAGACTACCAGTACTCTATTTTGTTCTTCTCAGATCTATCAGGAATGAAATCGAACACAAGGACAATATTTTCCACAACATAGTAAAAATTATGCAACAGTCTCCAACAAATGCAGAATTGCTCTATATGTATAAAAAATGATTCGCAAGCTTTACACAGTCAGTTTTTCATGGTTCTCTATCAACAAGATGCACATCACACATCGAAATCTTGGTCATGCATCATTTTATCAAGCTCACAATTAACATTTTCAAGTATTCAACTTGGTAAAATTAGGTTTTCTCTTAACATATTTTTGCTTCATCTCACCTTCTAATTGATTCTTCATTGATCCAATCGACCTGTTCCATTGATCTGTCATTCTAAAGAGGGATTTTATTCTATTTTCTTTTATTTCATTCCCAAGGGGGCATGATCACACTTAAAATCAATCAAATTATTGCTCAAAAAGAAAAACTGACTTTATCATCAAACGACTAGGGGCATGGTAGTTTCCTTCGATCAAATTGGGGTTGTTGGATAGAAGGATTCAGTGCTAAACAAGCTGGATATTTATGTCTACAATCTTTCAGATCTTTATCAAGCTCTCGGTAGCTTTTTACTGACCTTCATTTGATCAATTTCAAAGTCAGTATTATCAATTCTCATTCGATCAAGTTCAAAATTGATACCTCACAGCTCTCAGCGGCTTCGTACTGACCTTTGTTTGATCAAGTTCAGAGTCAATATTATAAATTCTTGTTTGATCAAGTTCAAAATTGGTATCTCTAGATCTGTGTTTAATCAACCTTCATTCAATCATTTTTGAAGTCGGTATTATCAGTCTTAGTTCAATCAAGTTTGAGACTGATCTCATCGGCTCTATTTCGTTCAACCAAGTGTGAAATTCTTAAACTTTCTGAAGTCAACATCAGACATTCTTTGAATCAATGTGCTGCTTGCACATCAATTCAAAGAGGGGAAAATGTAACCACCCTAATTTGGTATACTCTAACTAGAGACCCTATTTTCCCAAAATATGATCATACCCTAATTATATCAATCCAACTATTCGATTATTTGCATAATTCATCAAAAATCAAAATAACATCCTAAAATCAAAGTGACTTCATCACTACCTCACATTAATTACCTTAGCCTATTTAAATCAAATCAACCCAATTAAATCCTTGGCTAGAGTAATTAATTAAAAGGACATACTTAATAAACTCTCTAAATACAACTCATCACTTGTACATGGAAAGTCAATTCATGAACCAATGAGAGTTCAATCACATGGATCACCAAAGATTTAATCCTCACCTCTCCTCACAAGTTGATCTCAACCACTCATTTCTCAAATTATTCCATAAAAGGATTGAATTTTGAGCTCAATAGGCCCACAATTTTAGAATTCTGATTGCACTTTTATGTTGTCATTTTGATTTCATGATTTCAATATCTAATTAGATAACTTTTCCATTTATGCTTTTTTGAATCCTTGCATCATTTATAGCATGAATTTAATGATAGGTAGCTTCAATTTCTTAATGAATCTTCCATTCTAGGATTGAATGCGTCACTGATTTAAAGGATAATTTGAGGGCAAACTTATACCTTAAATCTTACTCTTTTCTAGATAGGAAGCAATATGTCATTTTCCATAGTTTTCTTATGCTTTGAAATTGATTTCCATATTTATAACCATTGATGCAATGACATATTTAAGTGTTGTGTTGTAGCTTACAGGTACATAATTCACACACACACACCTAACACTTCTCTTCCACAAACAAGGAGGTTTAAATTTAGTGTTTGGTTGATTTCTTAGGTCCTTATCTCAAATTTGGCATATAAATGTTTTAATTTGTGACTTGAAGTTCCTTTTTCACATTAATGCTAGATTCCAACTTTCACTTGCCATAAGTTAATAAAATTTCAAAAGGCTCAAGATCTCACCTTTTTTCGAAGCTATCTAGACTAGGCGCTTTTTTGAATTTTGTTTTTTTTTTAATTTAGCACTTACCTAGTGGCGATCGTTCCAGATCCTTTGCATGATCTTCTCAAAAAGTTATTCCAACACAACTCAAACAAAGTGAGGATAAAATCAAATTTGAAACAAAATTTATCAAAAAAACAAAGATGAAAACTTGCAATTAGATAGGAGTATCAAATTAAGTATTGTCTAGTTCAAAATGAGGTATATTAAAGAATGCTTGATACAGATTAATAATTCTCCAATACCTATGCATACTATCCATATCTAAAAACTTTTGATTGCGAGTTTTAGCTTCTTTCACCTTATTCCACCTTTTGATTGCTCTCCTTTCCTCCACCTTCTTATAATAACCAAGTTTATGCACCTTATTATGGATTAACATCTATAAAACAACAAAGATTTTTATTAAATTGTTGGTTTTTTATAATCTACAAATTTTTAAACACAGTGCTACACGCTATTTAAACTGAGACTGAGCGCTACTTTAAACCTAACACACGCTACTTTATGAATTCTAAGTGTTACTTCTAATTATTAAGTGTTATTTAATTGATGAGTAGGTATTAGAAGACTTCTGCAAAGCTTCACTTCACTGTGTAAAGGTATCAAACTTTAGGTATTGCGCATTGCTTAACTGTCAAATACGTTGAAAGAAGGTAAGATAGAAGACAGAAGGATATTTGCATGCATCATTTGGCCATGTAAAGGCGTAAATATTCACCTCATATGCATCACTTCACCTGTAAATTGGAAAATCCATGTAAATAAAACACACCAAAAGTTCATGAAAATGTTAGAAGTGAGGCTTAGAGCCCCATGATGGGCGCCATTTGTATATATACAAATATCTTCATGAGATTAGTATTGTTATTTATCAATTCAACTTTGAAATCTAACGATTAAACTAATTGAATTGAAACATAAACAATGAGCATCTCATGGCTCTCCATCTAGGAAAGATAATAGTATGCTCTCAACTTAAACATTCATAAATGACAGTCCTAGGTTGAGAAAATATTATCTAAATGATGATATTAAGCCCTATTTAGCTCCAATTATCCTAAATGATCCAAGATTGATAACTATTATGCAAATTGAATCAATGTAAATGCTATGATGTTAATGTCAATTGCCTATAATGATGATGATTTGCTCATGAATGTGTGTTCTTCCTATAATGCTCTCAAAATGACTTCTATTTAAAGGATTTCCCAAGGGTAGGGGTAGAATTAATTTGATCATGATTAGGGTTGAGTTGAGTCAAGGGTTTCAAATGATGAGACAAGGTGACAAAAGGAGTGGTGAGGATAGCAAAGTTTGGAGTGATTTATGTTCTCGCAATCCTTTCTTCTCATTGGCTATTTTATTTAGTGTCCCCTTTGTTGAAATAAATTAAGATTTAATTAATTCAACCAATTTAATTAATTTAGCCATGTAAGGAAATTTAATGGGTTGCATTTGATTTATTTAATTGAACTATATAAATAATTGATTTAATCAATTACATAGTTTAATTAATTATTTTTGGCTTAAATTTAATTAATTAATGGCTTTGTTAATTAATCTATTATGTTGACATGATTTGACCCTTCTTGATCTTGGTTGACTGTGACACACACACACACACACATGTGTGTGTGTGTGTGTTTGTGTGTGTGTGTGTGTGTGTTTGGTTGTTTTCTCCTCCATAGCCTCCATGAGACCTACAACAAACACACAAGTAGAACAAAATAGAAAACGAAGGTTTCAAATGAGGAGGAGAAAGAAGAGGAGAGGAAAAAAAATGTTATTTCTTTTGGAGGAAAAGAAATACACCCTGACCTTGATTTTGAATTAGGGTTAGGGCACATCTTCTTGTTAAAAAAAAAGTTTTAAATATTAGTTGTTTTAATTTTAGTGGGAAAGATGTAGTTGCTTTAGTTTTAGTGGGAAGAATTTTTGGTGGGATTCAATTCCTCCACTTTTCTTTTTATTTTGACCTTGGGAATATTAGTTCCCTTATTTAATCAACTTTTAATGTTTAACATGGATTAAATTTATTCGGATGATTTATTGTAAATAATGATGGGTTGCATAAGAGGATCCCATTATGTAAATTTAATTATTTAATTTAATTAAATTTAGGGATGTTGTTTTAATTAATAAATAAAAGATTTAAATGGTAAGGCGTTTAAGAGGGAAATTTTAAAGTTATTAATTTTGTGAAAGTGTGGACTTTTTAATGTAATGTTAATACGGGGTTAAATTATAATCAAATAATTATAATAATATATTACTTTATTAAGGTATCTAGATGTAGGGAATTGAGTTTGAACGTGTTTAATTTAATGGTAATTATAATCCAATTAGATAAAGTAATTTAAATTAAACTCTATTAAATGAGAATTTAAAACTATATTTTAAATGGAGGTAAATAATAAGCGATAATATTAACCACCGTAATTAAGGTGTTTTAAAACATGGGTTTAATAATGTTTCTTAGTGAACATCCTGCTTGAAAACAGGTCGAGGGATGTTGGCAATGGCCATGATTCCCCTCGGCATCATCTAGTTTTTTTTTGGAAAAAACTTAGAAGCAATTCACTTTCATCAATGATGTAAACTTAGTTGATGGCATAGTAAACTCTTAGTAAATACTTGGAATTATTTAACTACAACCTTAGTCAGTTAATATGTTTCAAAAATAATTGTTCGTGATTTTTTGCCCTAAATTTTAGGCATGACATTTTGGTATCAGAGCCATGTTCAACACTAGGAACCTTAAAACCAGTATGCTTCACCTAGGAATACATTCTTCTTGGGTAGGAAACCCCTACTTACGCTACTAAATATGTGTGTATTTATTGTACCTGCAAGCTGCAACACAACACTTCAATATGTCATTGGATTAATGATAAAAACATGAAATATTAGAGTAAAAGCACATAAAAATCACTAAAAGCAACATATTGCTTCCTATCTAAGAAGAGTATGATAAATTTTATAACTGCCCTCAGATTATGCATAAATCAGTGGCATATTCAAGCTTAGAATGGAAGATTCAAGTAAAATGCAAGTTAAATGTAAATGCAAAGTTCATTTTAGTGCTCCAAAGGAAAGATTATGAAATTACAAGAATATTGAGCTAAAAAGCATTTAGATTTTTAAGAAATTAGAGAAGCATAAGTTTGTAAATAAAATTCTAAAATTAGGGGCCCATTGAGCTCAAAATTCATTCCTTTTATAGAAGAATTTGAGGAATGAGAGGTCAAGATTGATTTTTGAAGAGAGGTGGAGATTGAATCTTTGGTGATCCATGTGAGGTGATCCAAGTGATTTAACTCTCATTGGCTAATGGATTGACTTACCATTTTGCAAGTGAGGAGTTATAATTAGGAGATTTATTTAATTATTTTTAATTAATTACTTTAGCCAAGTATTTATTTGTTTTGATTTGATTAAATAGGCCAATGTAAATAATGTGAGTTACTGGTGAAATCACTTTGATTTTAGGTGATAAAATTGATTTTAATGAATAATGTCAATTAATTGAGTAATTGTCCTGACATAATTAGGGGTATGATCACACTTAGGGAAAATAGGGTCTCTGGTTAGAGTAGACCAAATTAGGGTGGTTACATTTTCCCCTCTTTGAATTGATGTGAGAGAAGTGCATTGATTGAAAGAATGTCTTATGTTGACTTCAAAAAGTTTGAGAATTTCACACTTGATTGAATGAAATATCTGATGAGATCAGTCTCACACTTGATTGAACTAAGACTGATAGTATTGAATTTGAACTTGATCGAACAAAGGTCAATAAAAAAAATATCTAAAGATACCAATTCTGAACTTGATCGAACGAGAATTGATAATACTGACTCCGAACTTGATCGAACGAAGGTCAGTACGAAGCTGCTAGGAGCTATGAGGTATCAATTTTGAACTTGATTGAACAATAATTGATAATACTGATGCCAAACTTGATCGAATGAAGGTCAGTATGAAGTTGCTAAGAGATTGATAAAGATCTGAGAATATGTAGACATAGATATTTGGCTTGTTTAGCATTGAAGCCTTCTATCCAACAGTCCCAACTTGATTGAAGGAAACTATCATGCCCATAGTCTCTTGATGATGAAATATTTTTGTTGCTTTTGAGAAAGAATTTGATTTATTTTAAGTGTGATCATGCCCCTCAGAAATAAAATCAAAGAAAAAAGAATATAATCCCTCTGTAGAATGATAAATCACTTGAAACAGATTGATTGGATTCTAGAAATAATCAATTAAAAGAAATGATGAAGAAAAGGTGTGTTAAGAGAAAAGACAATTTTACCAAGTTGACCACCTGAAAGTGTAAATTTAGAGTCTGATAAAATGATGTAGGACCAATATTTTCATGAATAATGTGCAATTTCATGATAGAGAACTTGGAAAATTTGATTGCGTAAATTTGACGATTCATTTTCTGAATATATAGAGAAATTTTGCATTTTTGGGAGACTATCGTAAGATATTTATTGTGTTGTTAAAAACATCATTTGCACGTTTGATTTTGTTCTCGATAGATCTGAGAAGAAAAAAATTGAATTTTGATAGTCTGGGAAGGGTTTTAGAGTGTCCAGATAGCTCAAAAAGGTTAATATATATCTCAAAATTCACTTTTTACTCATTCATTTTCACTTTCATCCTTAGTAAATCCAGAGCTCTACAGAGAAGATGGTGGTCCCCGTGGAGAAACATCGATTCAAGCTATCCCAATGACACCAATGCCCGGTCTAGTACACCTCGCTGGTGAGTACATCGATACCTACCTATTTATGCTTTCTATTTTTCATTTTGTCAAATTTTGTAATAGTTAGGAAGATTTAGTTCCCAATTGCATCCCGTGTCCTAGGTCGCATCTGGTCAATCCCGTGTCACATTCAGTTTTCTTACAGAATTTTGGATCGGACCTCATAAATTTAGGGTCGTATCCTATTTTGAGATTGTGCATCATTTTTGGTTTAATTTTGCAGTTCCTTTGAATGTGTCTCATCCTGTGAAAATAGGATCGCACCCTGCATCCTGTGTTGCATCCTATCAAAATAGGATCACTTCCCAGATTCCCCATCATATCCAGTAAATCACACATCACATCCAGTATTAAGGATCGCACCCAGAAAAAAAAATGTCATTTCCAGTTTAGGAGTCAGGTTTTTTTTCCAATTTCATTGTTTTTCCTCTTTCTGAAGGCCAAAAAGACTTAACTATTAGCTTTTATTCGTAGTTTGCTTAGCTAGAATACTGATTTAAACCTATAAATGTGTTCTTTTGATAGATTGACTTTGAGGTTGTATCATTTCAAGGACCTCGCCCTTCACGATTCCTTGGCCTTGTTGCGTTCCTTGACAGCTAATGAGTTACAGATTATAGGGTGTCTTGGATTGACTTCACTCATAGATTTATCCAACACCAGGGTAAATCATGGGTTGTTGACTACTCTAGCTGAGAGATGGAATTTAGAGCACAACACCTTCCAACTCCTGACTGGTGAGATGACCGTCACACTAGAGGATGTTTGGTGTATTATGCAGATTCCAGTCATGGGTCGAGAGGTACGGTTTGAGTCACGCTCTGCCATAGCGATCACTTCTGCGTGGAGATACTTCACAGATCCTTCTATAGTCCATTGTTACCTTACCTAGGACTACATGTGCAATCACTATGATCGTTTACCTGTGTATCTTACTGGATTGATTGGAGGTATCCTCGTGCCTGATAGAGGTCAACATGGATTCATGTGTGGGTGGGTAGAGACACTTGAGCAAATGGTCGTCTCATCACGCAGATTTGGTTGGGGCACTTGCTTATTATCCCACATGTACAGAGAGTTACATGAGATTGTATATGAGTACTCACAGAGTATGATAGTTGGTATATTGATATTACAAATCTGGGTCTGGGAACACATCCCCGTGACATGGCCAATTATAGATAGGTAGAGAGTGCATGAGCAACCTTATGTGTATATGTATTCAGGATTTATCCAGCAGCCCCATCAAGGTAAGCTTGAATATTGGCTCTGTGTGTTTGATGACATGGCAGTGGTCGAGTGGCGGTCGTATTTAGATTGTGAGGAGTGGACCTCAGACAGGCGGCAGATGCCAAATGTTTTCCAGAGTAGGTATTTGATCATTCATACCGGGTACATTGTGGATAGATTCATTGTTACTTGTGTGCTGAGGCAGTATGGCCATATATAGGGTATGCCACAGGACTTGACGGTGTATGAACACATCTGTGACAAGGAGCCTCTGTGGGGAGCTCAATTATCATATGAGACTGCATAGTTAGAGATCATCATGATCGTCATAGTCAGATGGGATTAAATTCCTGATGTGGTAGATGGTGGATGCATAGATGTATACCTTGCTCATTTGTTATAGTTTCCCTTTGCTCGATTTACAACACCTAATGAAGTAGCTCCTCATATAGAGGATTCTCTTGATTACAATCATGTCAATGATAGACCTGTGAGAGGTAGAGGTGGATCTTAGAGAGATGGGAGAGATGGGGGTGGTATGGATGGAGGTAGAGATGGTAGATTCTCTCCCTAGGACAGAGGTCAAAGACATGGAGGAGATGATCAAGGAGATGATGGAGATGATAGGGGTGGAGGCAGAGTGGGTGGTAGTGGAGTGGATGGCAGTGGGGAGGGCAGGCGGATGAGATTCTTATTTTTTCCTCCACGAATAGATCCAGGTCTGTTATTGACTAGGAAGTAGCAACAACAATAGTATAGACCATCTGGATAGGTGTCGAGTGGAGGAGGTGGACCTCCTAGACAAGATCCTCCTAGGGATAGTGGCAGAGATACTGGAAGGGATACTAGAGATGCATTGTCATAGTTCCAGAGAGCGTGAGAAGCTAAGATCACCACTTTGGAGACTTTATTATTAGATGGGGACAGACAACTCGAGAGACTAAGAGCTGAGAGAGATCAGCAGGGTGACAAGCTTAGAGAAGAGCAAGATACACATGCCCGTACATCCACTCATCAGGGACAAAGACCTACATATTACTTAGCATTATATTGTGTGATAGTTCCACGCGCATAGAGAGCTCCTTTTTATTCCATAGTTGCATAGCAGTCAGAGGGAGAGATACCTCCACCAGCTCCTCATCCTAGAGTCAATGCACCACCTCCTCCTCCTCCATATCAGGGAGAGGGTGGTAGTCAGACCTGATTTATTCTGTCATTTGATATATTTTGTATATTGATCCTTCTGAGATCATCCATTGTAATACATATTTTGATACTTGTATATATGTTTCATCATGATTGTATTGATACTCTTTGTTGTAGACAGTTCCACATTTTTCATGTGAGTATTCACTGATATATATCTGAGATAGTTGTTTCTGATTCTGATATGTTCATGAGTTCTCTTTGTCTGATAGATGTTTAGATTGATGCACATGTGATTATGTACTTGGTCTTTGATGATTTAGAATAGATTCTTGTGATGACATCATTTATGCTCTTTGATTTATTACTGATATATAAATGTGTTAGAATGATTCTAGATGAATATGCAAATGTATGTTTTTTAGATTTTCTTTATGCAAATATATGTATGGATGCACTTAGGATGTAAAATCAATGAAATACTTGAATGCTTTGTTTTTGTATTTTCTCTTTCCCATTTATGAATGAAAAATGAATGCCATGGATATGGAACGACATTTAATATATCAATAATATAGGTTAAGTAGTTTAGACTTGGATTTTGGATGAACCAGAAAATCATTTTGAGATCAAATCTTTATGTTGTTCTAAGAATGAATCATGCAATCTCTAAATGCATCTATATGAAGACTCTTCAGACTGTCATTGATTTGTATACCTTGTAGCATTTTTATCATCATTGGGAATTTATGTAACAGACATCATCAGATATTATAATTGTCACTAATACTCATAAAGTATCATGAAAGTATGAATACTATGTTTATTGGATGCAATGTCGAAAATAAACCTAAGTATCAAGGCATAGAGGTCGGGATGACTTGTCAGTTATCTCCTTTTGCTTTGATAATCATCTTTTATTCATGTGTAATGTAATATATGTGACCCATAATGACCTTCAATATTCATATCCTTGGGTACATAATGTGTCGTACACCTTACTTAGAGTTTGATTTAGAAATAGACAAGGAAATTGGTTCAACTTTACCGTAGTTTACACATAACAAAGATTGAGATATATGTGGCTATCCACTCATGTTGGAGGCTCTTACCATAAATATCCAAGTTAGGAAAAATTTATAGGATCATTGAAACAATCACCATACACAGAAAACACAGAAAAAAATTATGCCCCCTCTCGTTGCGACTCTTTGTCTTTAAATAGACCTCATGGAGTAACTCGGAAGACATAAAAATCAACAATTGATAATCGGTCAAAGAAATTTATAACTTCTTACACGCCCCTAGTTTGGAACATTAAAAAAAAAAGTCATAATAAAACCAAGATTAGTCCGTATGTGTTTAATTAGTATTAAGCAATATCATTGATTCAATTTTCAAGCACAGTAGATAAATCATCAATCGCAACTTGGAATCAAGCAATATGTTTGTATGTTTGAGTAAATGAGATTAACTTTTTCAGCAATTGCAATCCAATGTAGTGTTTAGGAACACTGTTTGATTAAAGAGTTGAGAAACACTAGTATGATTTAAGTGTTGAGAAACACTAGTATGATTAATTAAAGTGTTGAGAAACACTAGTATGATGTATGTTACATGTAGGTGGTGTTTAAGAAAAACCCTTGTTTGTGATAGTGAAATTTTGATGCAAGTATTAAGAAATACTATTTGTAGAGGCAAACCATCCTCAATAGGAATCTAGGAGAACCTAGCAAATGCAAACTAAACATGCTAGAGAAGATGCCCCCAGTGCAAAATGACTATTCCTAAGATGCAAATGTAGACAAATCCCAGGCAAGGATAGGACATTTGTAAGGAATTTAGAATCAACCAATAGCACAGGTGTGATCATGAAGGATTAGTGTTAGCAATGCATCGATAGATGGAGCATGGAATACAAGTGATGCTTGTTTGCCATATTTTCAGCACTCAGCAAAGCTTTTTATTTTTGCTACCAAGATGCCTGTTTGCCAGGTTTTCGCCAAGGCGCTTTTCTATTTTTCAATTTTTTTTTCTTTTGTTCTTTTTTCTTTATTTTTTTTGGTTAGTATCAAGGCACCTATTTTCCAATTTTTCACCAAGGACACCTTTTTTCAAGAATTTTTCCACTTTTTTTTGGATTTCTTCAGGATCAATTTTGTAATTTTTTTCGTAAATTCTGAGAACTATTTCCACTGCACAGCTTTGTCAACCAGATGTCAAGCGTAGAACCACTTCAAGTGTAGAGTATTGATGGGATCAAGACGAATACATCCCTCAGGTGTAGCTAATTAATAAGCTCCAGTCCCAAAAGTTGTTGTTATAACAAAAGGTCCTAGCTAGTTGGGTTCAAACTTGCCCTTTTGTTCTCTGTTTGGCTGATTTTTGGGATTCTCTCTTAGAACAAGATCCCCCACTTGAAATTGGCATGGCTTTACCTTCTTATTTTACCCTTTTGACATTCTTTTTTTTTACACTTTCAGATGATCAAACTCTGGTTGTCTGCGCTCATCTAGTAATTCTAGTGCATGAACCCTATCAATGTGGTATTGTTCATCTATAACAAGACCTTGGAGAGATACTCGCAAAGATGGAATTTTTACTTCAATGGGTAGCACTCCTTCTGTGCCATAGACTAGAGCAAATGGCGTAGCTCCTTGTGGTGTTTAGATACTTGTTCTATAGGCTGATAGTGCCAGATTTAGTTACAAATGCCAGTCTCTACCAGACTTACTCACAGTTCTATGTAAGATTTTTAGAATGTTCTTGTTTGAAGCCTTAGCTTATCCATTACCTTGAGGATAATAGATTGAAGAACAATGTTGAGTGATATGAAACTCTGTACAAAGGTCCTTGGTATCTTGGTTTTTGAACTGACCCTCATTTTATGTTACAATAGAAGAGGGTATCCCATACCTACAAATGATGTAGTTCAAGATGAACATAGCAACCTATTTTCCAGTGGCTTTGATCAGTGGCACAGCCTTGACCCACTTAGTGAAATACTCAGTGGCCGTAATGATGTACTTGTATCCACCTGAAGAATTAGGATAAATCTGTCCAACAAGATCAAAGGCCCATTGTTCAAATGGCCAATGTGTTATAAAAGGTATGAGTTCTCTGGTTGGAGCATGGATAATATTTCCATGTGTTTGACATTTGTGACATGTTTTAGAAAATTTAACGGCATTTTTTTCCATTTTAGGCTAATAGTATCCAACTCTTAATAGTTTCTTAGCTAATGAAATGTCATTCGAGTGCAATACACATACACCTTCATGAACCTCTTCTAAAGCATGGTCAGAATCTTCTTGTTCTAAACACCTAAGAAGCATACCGCCAAGACCTCATCTATATAAGTTAGTAGTGATGAGGACATAACGCAATTTTGTCCTAATTAAAGCTCATTTTTCATTCCTTGATAGGCCATTAGGTAAGGTTTGATCAGTAAGATAAGTAATTATTTTGGCATATCGAGATTGGTTTTGGGAATTTAAGGCACAAATCAATTGGGATTCAGGTGTATCAAAGGCTGGAAATGATAATTCTTCCACCAAGAAGTCATAGTGGAATTGGTGTTCTTCTAGTTGTAACATGGATGCTAGCATAGCCATAGCATCTACAGCTTTGTTTTCCATTCTTGTAATTTGTTGGAATATGATAAAGACAAAGTACTTTTTCAAATATTTTGTACCAGTTGTTTGTAAGGCATCAGTTTCTCATATTTTTTCTAATTATCATCATTTACTTGATTGATAATGAGCTGAGAGTCACCATACACATGTAACTCTATAATTTTCCATTACATAGCAAGCTTGAGTCCATTCACCAATGCTTCATATTCTAAGATGTTATTTGTGCATGGAAACATTAGTTTATATGCCTTAGGTATCTTATAGCCTTGAGGAGTGATAAATAATACCCCTACTCCAGATCCTTGTTGTATGAAAGAACCATCAAAATACATCTTCCACGGATATTTAGTTAAATGCATGATTGTCTCATTTGGAAATTCTATAATCAAAGGTGCATTATCTTGCAATGGTGAATCAACTAGTTGATCTGGTAGAACTTGTCCTTTGATATCTCTTCTATCAACATACTTGATATCAAATTCACTTAGAATCGAGACCCATTTTGCTAGTATTCTCGTTAATGTTGTTTTACTCAAGAGGTATTTGAGAAGATTGATTTTTGCAATAAGTTTTACTGTATGCGAGAGCATGTAGTGTCTCAACTTCTAGGATTCAAAAACAATAGCTAAGAAATATTTTTAAATGATATTGTAATTGAGTTCATAAGACATCAAGGTCCTACTAATGTAATAGATTGCCCTTTCCTTTTTGTTTTCATCCTCGTGTGCTAGAAATACTCCAAGCGATGTAGTCATAGCTGAGATATAGAGTAGTAATGGTTTTCCATGAATAGGCACCATGAGAATAGGAGTATCCAAGTAATCTTTTAATTATTTGAAATTTTTTTCACAATGCTCATCTCATTTGAAAGTAACACCTTTATGTAGAAATTTTGTGAAAGGTTGCACTCTATCGGCTAGTTGGGACATAAATCTCCTTATGGATTGAAGTCTTCCTTGAAGCATCCTCATTTGACTGATATTGCAAGGAGGTGACATTTCCATTATAGCTTTTACCCTTTCTAGGTCCACCTCAATTCCTTTAGCTGATACAATAAACCCTAAGAGTTTCCCTGATTGGACTCCAAACGCTAATTTCTTTGGATTAAGCCTTAGTTGAAATTTCTCTATTTGATCTAGTATCTTTCTCAAGTTTTCAATGTGAGTTTTTCTTATCTTTGAATTGGCTAATGTATCATCCACATAGTCCTCCATGTTCTTGTGTATCATTTCATGGAATATTGTTTTCATGGCTCATTGGTATGTAGCGCCAACATTATTTATCCCAAATGGCATGATGTTCTAGCAAACTGTTCTCCATGCGCATGTAAATGTTATCTTTTCTTGGTCTTAAGGAGCAATCTTAATTTGGTTATAACCTGAGAATCCATCTATGAGTGAATACATTTGATATCCTACTGTGAGATCTATAATCATATCAATATTTGGCAATGGGAAATCATCTTTAGGACAAGCTTTGTTCAAGTCCCTAAAGTCTATGTAAATCCTGATAGACTTATCTATTTTGGAAACTAGTACCACATTAGAAATCCATCCTGCATAAGCGATGACTCTTATGAATCTAGGTTTTAATAGTTTTTCCAGCTCTACTTTGACCAATAATGCCACATGTGGATGCATTTTTCTTAGTTTCTATTTCACGGGTTTAATTCCAGGAGATATAGATAAGTGATTCATTATTAACTCGGGATCAAGTCTAGGCATATCAGTGTAATACCATGCAAAGTTGATTTTATTCTCTTTGAGGAGTTTAGTAAACTATATCTTTCCTTCTTCTGATAAGGATTGTGCTAGGTGAACAAATTAAGGATCTTATGTTGTTCCCAAATCAATTGGTTGTGTTGGTTCTATCAGAATTGAAGATCTTTCTTGAAATTTCTTAGGGAGGATATCAAGAATCTCATCTTTTTTCACCTTGAGAAATTTTCACCATTAGATATGTCTTTTATTTTTACTATTTTAGAATTTGATAGTGCAACAACATGGTTTTCACAATCATTTCTTTGTTTCTTTTTATTTTTCAATTTGTGACTAAGAAACTTGATATCCTCATCTGTCATGTTCACACTCCTTTCATTGGTGGAAGAGGGATAGGGTTCACAAGCATTTAGATAAAAGGCCAAAGTACAATCATTGGGAAAATTCATGATAGGAGTAGGGTCTAAATTGGTCCAATCAATAAGGTCAGGATTTACCAAGGATAATGATTCAGAGTTTTGTAAGGGCAGCATCGTGTCAGCATCAAGACTATTACCTGACAAGACATGTTCTTTTAAGTTAGTTTCTTTAGCATTTAGATCATTTAGAGTCGAATTGTCATTATTAGGGTCATCTTTAGTAATATGCAGACCTAACTCTAGCGACTTGTCAATTGATCTTTATTCTTCTTTTCTCATCATATTGAAACTCATAACTTGTATCCTTTGAATTTCCTCTAGACCTATTAAAGCATCGGTATTGTTGAGAAATTAAGATCGCTGCAAATGTAATAGCACTGCCTCTATTGTATTTTTGTGTGTTTCAAATGCAACAATCTCTCTTTCATTTATATTGGGAAAGAGGCTAGGAGAGACATGTCCCTTCATGGGACATGTCTATTCATTATAATTTTATAATGTTTCATTAATAAATCATATATTAGAATAATATAAGTTTGCATAATATATGTTTAATAATAATATATATAATATAATATATATATAGCATATATATATACAACTACAATATATTATTATTAATCAATATCTAAGTATATTATAT
>MU222843.1:254818-287881 GCA_018584345.1 Thuja plicata
CTAATGGGGTGTGATGCACTGCACCTACTTCGTCATCGCATCAATGTGAGTGGTATAAGACGAAACCAAGTTGTACTTGGGTACCTTAAATTTTAGCATCATTGTGCTTTCCACTTATAGAGTGATGTGTGTAAACTTTGGGGAATAACAGAAAGAGATACCTATTAATGATGGAAAGGTGTTTTTTTATGGTTGTAGGTCATTTAGGTTAACTATCATTATCTCCAGAATTCTCGGTATACTTAATCTATGGGGAAAGGATGTGTTATTGTGCAGATGTGTGACATCCCTATGGGTGAATCCTATTCGAGGCATCATGTGTGCCTAACATCCTTTCCTTGTGACCTCACTTTTATCATGCATTGGGTGCAATGAGACCCTTGAGCATGACGAAACTATTCTTCTTCTGTGGAGTAGAGTTTGCTACCAAAACATTAGATTTTTAAATGATTGAAACCAATTTGGGGCTTGTATAGTAGTTTGTACCCTAGTGATTGGAAGAACTCTTACAAATTTTTGTTATCCTCTCTGTAGATCGGTGAGTACCCCCCCCTCTAAGAGTTTGTGGTTTATGTTGTAACCTTGTGATGATCCTTTGACATAGGGATTGAGATGGTAATAGTTTGCCTTATGGAGAGTATTGCATGCATGTGCAAGATAAAGGAACCTTGTATTGGCCCTTATATTTCTTCAGTTATCGGAAGTATAGTGATCTGTAGATGGGGTACACTGCTTTGTGTATGTTCCTTGAGGTTACTAAGTAGTGTTGCCCTCAAAATCCTTGGTGGATACTCCCTCTTATATGTCTGATTTCGATCGCATTGTTCTATGACTGACTTTCTAGATTTGTTTATTTTCTTGGTGGAACTTTCCACATGTTGTGTGGGATAGCATATTTTGGGTGTTTCTTTTAATTGGAATTAGTCACCAACTTATGTATCTATTTATTATGATGATTGTCACATTGGATTTATTTTTGAAATGAGCTCATTTTGAAATTTACTGTTAAAATTTTTAATTTCCCCATTTGGCTTTTACCCTTTTGATCATGGCGACTATTCTAAATGTTTTCTTATGCTAGTCAGTCCTATGTTTTGTGACTCTATTAGGCCCAAACACTGATAGTGCATATGAGGGAGAACATCAAGGATAATATACTATTTTGCCTCGTCGAGTAATACTAAACTTGGGAGATAGGGTCTCAAATCTATTTTTTAAGGTGTAGCAGGGTTGGATGTTTTTTTAAACTTGAAAGGGAGTGGAAACTGGTAATAATGTTAATGTGTGGTGGCACAAGCTATTCCAAACATACGAATTGAATTTGGCCATGAATGGGTGTGCATACAACGTTATGTGATTTTTTGGTAAGTATGTATCGTGAAAGGAGGATTCTAGTGGCATGATTATTATAGTTAAAGGATAATTGGATGTTCCTACAACCACCTACATTGTAAAAAATAGAATCAATGTATAGATGCTACTCCAATTGATGACCTTACATATCTTATTCAGTATTAGTCAAGTATTGAAACCTGGCATTAAGCTCTAGCATGCATGCTCCATAGAGTTCCTTCTTGCCCTTGATGTGAGTTAGGACTTGTGATGTTCCCTTTTCTTAGAAATACTATGATGAATGGTTGGGAATGATTTAGTCTGCTTGTGATTTTGGCCCTTGTTGTGGTCCTTGATGATCATATAATGATGTAATGATTACACCCTTATTTTTAGTTATATATATGATTAAGTGTTGGTTAGGTTTCCTTTTCACTCTTGGTGAGACTCCGTGTTAGATATTTGGGGTACCAAAGGATAGATTGTTAAGCAACATTCCTAGCAGTGGGATGGAGAAGCACGAAAAATGCTTGGGGATAAATTACCCTCTATTTAGTTGGTGTGAAGATGGGAGTAAGAAGATGTCCATTTTATGGATCCATTGCCACCTGGTATAAGGTAAGACTAGGGTCCATTAGGTATGTGATCATGTCCCTTAGATTGAAGGATCGCTCATCGCCATAAGATTTCATTTCTTCTCAATCAAGAAAATTCAGTTGTGACATTTATCCCATCAAATGGAAGAAGTGCATTTGACCTTTAATTTGGTAAGCATTCTTTCTCTCTAGAGGAAGCCTTATGTGTGTGTATTTCTTTTGGGGTGCTTGATTTTGGGGTGGTATCTCTTTGAAGGGTGTGATTTGGGTAAAGAACTGTCACCATTTTCATAGGACTGGGTGAGTTAGTGAGATTCTTATTAGATGAAAAGATGCACCAAGAAAAATGTGGTTGTACCTTATTGTTAATCGAGATAATGTTTTCTTGGGTTTCCCAAGTTCTTAGCACTACGAATAAAGAAGGAAATTGGAGGGTAATATTCGCTATTGGATGCCCCCTAATGAAGTAGTGAGTGTTGCGTTGTGTCTTGGGTGGAAGAGACCTTAGTGGGTGTGTTTTTCTTCTAACGTGCATTGTGTCCATGACTAATGTACTTGTGGGGATGATGTAGGGCCTCCCTCATTTCCCTTCTATGTTTGACATCCTGAAGGATGGGGAGGGGATTTATTCTTGTATTCATGTCTATGTTGAAACCTATGTGAGATGGTACCCTCAGGGTGATCTCTTGTCTACTTGATTTATTTGACCTGCCTTAGACTTGAGATGCATTGTGAGATCTTGTTATGTTATGATATGACTAGTTGAGATGATCTTTTGATATTGGTATATTCTCATGAAAGGCCTTTATTTGAATCACTCGGTGTTATTTAGCCTTGCTTTATTCAGAGACTACCACTATATTTGTGCTTGGTATTGGAGAGACCCTACCTGGGTCGTCATAACAATTCATTTATCCTTATGATGGACCTAGTATGTGAATTCTTTATGCTACATTATAGATTTACACCTTATTGGATCATACTAGATTTGGTGTATATTTATCCCCTTATTCATGATGAAGACTCTATGATGCATAATGTTGCAATAAGGCTAATTGGTTTAACTATTTTTTATAGCGATGTGGTTGAGTATTGTGTGTGTGTGTATTAATAAGAAATAAGGAAATGGTATTTGCAATAGGATGTGTTGTGGTTCTAATCAATGGTAGGTGCTTATATGTTATGATGAATTATTATTACATGCAATGTGTTTGGCGGGATTAGATTATTGTGATGATGCAAATGGGATTAAACTATATTGGAATTTGAGTCTTGTGTTGTAAAATAAAATTGATGTCAACTGGATATTATGTGAAGAATCGATATGTACTTATGTTTTCATGAGGAAATTGGTTTGCGAACATTGTTTTAGGTAAATGGTACACTATGATGAATTGTGAATTTCTATTGAGAAATAAATGTTAGGTGCATATGATGAAGTAGCTAAATTGATCATGTTATGTGAATTCCAAAATAGTTACATGATGATGTAGATGTTTTGTAAATGTCTTACTGATGTGCATTTCATATATGTTATATATTTTTTATTTCTTGGACTATTGATATTTGAATTTAGTGTGCAGGGAATTTGACCGTGGTAATAAATTGGGGAACCAAGTTTAGACCAATGTGAATTCAATGCAAGCCAAGGTTGTGTCTAATTAGAGACAAAACCTCATTGTAATGTGCTTATTTTCTAATTTTATGTGCTTAAAGGTATGTTCATTGTAATATTGTTAATTTTAATTTTAAATTGTGTGGATGCTCAAGTGGAAATGCCATGTGTCTTTGTAATGTGTAAATTGTGTGGTGTCACTTAACACTTGTATAGTGTACATGTGGCAATGACATGTCCATTGGAGGATTGGATGACCACCAAACTAGGTAAGTACCAAATAATATTTCCATGTGAACCTCTTGGTTAGAGAGCTTGAGATAGGGTCATTTCATTTGAATTTCGTGGGTGAGCTTTAAGTGGGTTTTTGGGAGGTCAAAAAGGCACCTAGGGCTGTGTTTGGGCCTTTTTTAGGAAGCCCGCTTGATATAACAATGGTTAAGGGTCATTTTTAACCCTAGGACATCTCATAGTTGACTAGAAGACCCTTCCAAAAGTTGGATTTTCAAGATGGACGAAAATCAACTTTTGGAAGCATGGTCTTGGTTAGAAAACCCCTCCATTTGAATGCAAATACTTTGCCCAGTTTTTGAGTTACTTTTTCTAAGACCAATTTTTAGTAAGCTTGTAAGGGGTTTTGGGAAGACTAAACCAATAGGAGACTTACCTTATTCCAAGCGATTTGGGGGGAATGTGTAGAGGCCTTTTAATGAAGTCCCTTTAATGTTAGGTCTTTGAATACCCACTCTCTATCTTAGAGACTTGCTAGAATTAGAAAATCTTGGGGAAAGGAAGGCTTGGACAAAATAATCTCTTCTTCAACATTCGTGCCTTAAGCTTTGGATTTAGGTTGGTGGCTCTCTACTTATTTGTTTCTCATCCTTGTAATATGATAAATTATTGAAGTATGATAGTGTAGCTTGATTTTGAGTTTTAATGGAAGTCATGAATGTATCCATTATTGTGTTGTGATTTTATTTTGTAATGTGTTGAAAATTTCTTCTATATATGAGTCTTAAGGCACACTCACCCTTGGGAGGGCAGAGTAATCTTGGGGGTGAAGGGTTTTAGGACAGCTCATGGGTGTAGAGTCTCTCCCCAAGTAGGAGAGGGAGAAAACACGAAGTATGGGCTCCATGATGTCTTTCTTTTTATGCATTTGGGGGTCATAAGGGTGGTAGTTATGGCTTGTTGGCCTTGGGGGTCACAAGGGTTGGAGATGTGTAAAGGGGGAATTTTTTTTTTGGGTTTTGCAATGAAGCCTTGTGAAGGCATTGATATATTTTTTTGTTTGGCTTTCTCCCCATAGGGTATTTGGTCCACCTTCACCCCATTTTTAGGGTCATTATGAGACCCATTGTGAAGCCTTGGTTGGGAGTATTTTGTGAGTTTTGTTGAAGTGTAAAATGTTGATTTGAATGTATATCTCTTGTCTACACTTGGTTCCCCAAGCTCAGGGGTGGCCTCTTAGAGGCCTAGATTGGGAGGTGAGCATCCCATGGTCTAGTGCAGATTTTATTTGTAGGTTTGCATGTGGAAAAAGGAAGAGAAGTTGGTATGAAGAAAAGTTCATGTGTGGAGCCTCATATTTTATCCCCTTGCAAGATCTATATGTTTCAAAAGTGGAGAGGTTATAAATTATATGTAATTGTTTACTTAAAACCAAAGTGAAATATAGTTTCCTTGCAATGCATGAAATTTTAGCAACTTGTATTAAAGTATTTGTACATGGGAGTTAATGGAGATTGCCTCTTTAGGTTAGTGGAAAAATAGTATAAAGAAAGAGATTTTTTTTACATCATAGATGTTCCTTGTTCAAATAAGATTGTAAAGTATTCATGAAAAGAAATCTCAATAAAGGTTTTCTTTTCTTTTCTTCAAATACAAGCTTAAGTTAAATCTGTAAATGATGCAGGGGCATATGAGGTTCTTGGAAAATCTGTGGCAGTCATATTTTTGGTTACTTTGGAGCTTGTTTGAAGGATGGAGTTCTTGGTTGGAGTACTCAGTTGAAAGTTGCTCGGTCACTATTGTTGGTTCGTTAACTTTTTGCCTGGGCTCGATGAATGGTTGGCTCGATGGTTCACCGATTTGGGTGTTGTTAACTCAGTTTCTATTGGCAACTCGGTCTCATTGATGGGCTTTGGTATCTGTTGGTGTTGCTCAGTAGTTTCACCGAGTGGGTGATTGTTGCTTGGTGGTCTATTTCACCGAATGGGTTTTATTATTTGGATCTGTAGGCTGACTTGTTGGTCAACTTATGCATTTAATTTGGGTCGCGACATTTATGTGGGATCTCCCTTTGGGGATTGTGTGGACCTAAATCTAGATTAGTTCATTCTCCTAAGTGGATTTAATGGTCGTTGCAAGCCGACTGGTGAAGAACACGTTGGGTGTTGTGTTCTTGATGTCGACTTGTGTTTTTTATTTATTTCTTTTGTAATGCCAACTTGTGGCAAAGTTTTATAAATAAAGAGGTTTGGGTAGAGTGTTAGAGGTAGAATAGGAGGAGAAGAAGAGCTAGAAGAGATTTTGCGAAGATCAACGGATTGGAGAATAAGTGGAAGGAAGCTTGAAGAGCTAATAGTGTGTTGGCTTAGGAAATAAGAAGATTTCTTAGTGGCTTGCGAGCACAAGTTTAGATTTTGTCTTGGTGTTCCTACCAGGTTGCAGTGTGTCACAAATCTAGACTAGTTTGGAAGGTGGAGCTAAAGCTTGCATAGAATTTGTGTAAATGGCATAAGGTACATGGTCTGATGCTTTTAGAAGATCTTGGTGGTAGATCTTAGTGTGATTTGATTGTATTTGGTTGTAACCGGGAAGGCCTTACAACCTGATATGTTGCATGTAGTCAAATTTGATTATGAATATAAATTGATATATGTTGTTAGATCTGTGTTGTGTTTGGTTTCTGTTGTTGTCTTGTTGTTGGCTGCAATTTTGGATAGTCCTTTATTGGATCCTCCAATCTTGACTACATCAAGTGGTATTAGAGTATGGTTTGATCTTGTTAGGGTAGTTGTCAATCTGGATTCTAGACTTGTGGTTGTTCTTGTAGCGTTGTTGTGAGGTGGCAGAGAGTGGATATGACTTACATCAGTGAAGGATTTGCACAAGGTGGCTAGAAAGGAGATTGATTGCTACTTGTGGAGTTGGTCTTTTTAGAAACTTGGGTTGGATGCCTTAGGGTTTTGGAGGTGCCTACTCGAAGACTAAACATTAGGATGGTTGATCAGATTATTGAGGATCTACTAGATGAGATTCATGGTGAGATGAAGAAGTTGAGGAATGAAGTCATGAAGGATGTCAGAGTTGTTGTTTATGGATTACAATAAAACCCTTGATCAGTTATTGCTATTAAGATTTGGGCAGGGAATCTGATGACTTTGCTGATGAAGAGGTCCCACATGGTGGAGGAGAAGATCATGTGCAGACTTGAGAGAAAGCTTGAGGAGTTTGCTAATATGTTTGAGGAGCTGAGAGTATGTGATGTATGTTGGCATTTACTAATTAGACTAAGGCTTGTTTAGATGGTGCAAATACTTGTCCGAAGGAGGAGAGATCAAGTTGATGTTTCTGTTATAAGTTGTTTGGTTTTCATGCTCAGATGGATGGATCTTATATGGAAATTGCAGAGCATATTTTTTTTTTGATGATGAGGAAGAAGAGTTACCTTTGTCTAAGGGTTTTGCTAAGGACAATGGTAAGGGCATTGATGTTGATTATTTTCTTGATCGGTATGAGGTTGTGGATGAGACTAGTGAACATGGTGGACATCTTGATTTGATGCTTATTGATAAGCTTGAGTGGTTTGATGAGTTTGTCGATGATAGTAATATTGGAGAGTTGCAGACTAGCTTGGTTTAGTTGTGTGTGCTTGTATGGAAGGAGGAACTAAGCTTCCTTGATAGAGATAGTTGTTTGAGGATGAACTTCTTGGTGATGAATTTGGATGACTGGTTGAGGGACAAAGGAGGTGGAATGAATGAAGTTCATGACATCCTTGTTGCTGATAAATTGATGACCGAGGGTGATCAAATGTATGGTTTGAGTGGTGAGTGGTATGAAGGTTTTGCAGATCTTATGCTTGGGTCTGTTAGTGGATTTAGTAGTTAGTTTGTTTCTGAGTAGATCTCATGGATATTAGATAAGAGAAGGTAGGCTGTGTTGGTCTAGAAGTTGTGGTTCTTAACTTTGTGGGTGTGGAGACTAATGGTTAAGATGAGGTGGTGGATTTTTGATTTGCTTATGGAGTCTAAGTGTGAGATAGACTTATTTTATTACCCTGGGTGTCTGATGCAAGGGAATCTAAGGCTCTTGGTAAATATGTGGCACTCATATTTTTGGTTACTTTGGAGCTCAGTTAAAGGATGGAGTACTTGGTTGAAGGTTGCTCGGTCACTATTGTTGGTTCAGTGGTTGTTTTCTTGGGCTTGATGACTGGTTTGCTCAATGTGTTCATCGAGTTGGGTGTTGTTAACTCAGTTTCTATTGGTGACTCGGTCTCACCGACAGGTTTCAGTGTCTGTTGTTGTTGCTTGGTAGTTTCACTGAGTGGGTGTTTGCTACTCGGTAGTCTGTTTTGCCAAATGGGTTTTATTATTTGGATATGCAGGCCAACTTATGCATTTAATTTGGGTCATGACATTTATGTGGGATCTCTCTTTGGATATTGTGTGGACCTAAATCTAGATTAGTTCATTCCCCTAAGTGGATTTAATGACCATTGCAAGCCAACTGGTGAAGAACATGTTGGATGTTGTGTTCTTGCTGCCGACTTGTGTTTTTGATTTATTTCTTTTGTAATGCTGACTTGTGGCAAAGTTGTATAAATAAAGAGGTTTGGCTAGAGTGTTAGAGGTAGAATGGAAGGAGGAGAAGAAGAGATGGAAGAGATTTGTGAAGATACGTGGATCTGAGAATAAGTGGAAGGAATCTTGAAGAGCTAGTAGTTTGTTGGCTTAGGAAATAAGAAGATAGTTTGGTGGCTTGCGAGCACAAGTTTAGATTGTCTTGGTGTTCCTACCAGGTTGTGTGTCACAGATCTAGACTAGTTTGGAAGGTGGAGCTGAAGCTTGTAGAGAAGTTGTGTAATTGGCAAAAGGTACATGCCTGATGCTTGCAGAAGATCTCGGTGATAGATCTTAGTGTGATTTAATTGTATTTGGTCATAACCGGGAAGGCCTTACAACCCGACATGTTGCATGTAATTGAATCTAAATATGAATATAAATTTATATAAGTTTTTATATCTATGTTGTGTTTGGTTTACATTGTTGTATTGTTGTTGGTTGCAAGTTTGGACAGTCCTTTATTGGATCCTCCGAGCTTGACTACATTAGGAAATGATAGTTAGATACATGTTCAATTTTTAAGCTACTGGTTATAGTATGGTTAGTTGTAAATAGTGAAATGATAAATTTTTAATTCTGATTTTTTGTGTGGTTTATAACAAGTATTAGTTTTATTTTGAAGTTAGTTTATTGATATAAAATATATTTCAGAACTTCCATTTTGAACTTGTTGTTTTATCCAAACAATCTTGGCACTTAGGTAAAACCCTATGCCATGGCCAAATAACCAAGGGAACATCATGAAAATAATAAGAAATAAAATAATTGTAGCTTCCAAGGTTGTTTTCTCCTCCATAGTCTCCATGAGACCTACACCAAACACACAAGTAGAACAAAATAGAAAACTAGGGTTTCAAACGAGGAGGAGAAAGAAGAGGAGAGGAAAAAAAGAAATGTTATTTCTTTTGGAGGAAAAGAAATATACCCTAACCCTAATTTCAAATTAGGGTTAGGTCACATCTTCTTGTTTAAAAAAAAAGAGTTTTAAATATTAGTTGTTTTAATTTTAGTGGGAAAGATTTAGTTGCTTTAATTTTAGTGGGAATGATTTTTGGTGGGATTTAATTCCACCACTTTTCTTTTTATTTTGACTTTGGGAATATTAGTTCCCTTATTTAATCAATTTTAAATGTTTAACATGGATTAAATTTATTAGAATGATTTATTGGAAATAATGATGGGTTGTATAGGAGGAGAACATTGTGTAAATTTAATTATTTAATTTAAATAAATTTAGGGATGTTGTTTTCATGAATAAACATTAGCTTTAAAAAAAAAAAAATTGTGATGTCGTAAATAAAGATTTAAATGGTAAGGTGTTTAATAGGGAAATTTTAAAGTTATTAATTTTGTGAGAGTGTGGAATTTTTAATGTAATGTTTATACGGGGTTCTGATTAAGTAAAAACAGGTTTTACAAGGACCCAAAACCTTTAAACAAAGTTTTACAGATATTCAATGGAGATCAAAAACATCTATGTTATAGCACCAAACTAGGAAAGCAAAAAAATATAGCTAGCAAACAACCTAACCAAGAAAAGTCCCACAGATAAACAAAAAAGATAGGGACAACAAAAAAGGACAGAACTGAAAAAAGACAGCTACATGCCCTCCACAACTTCCTAGGCCTGAATGACCATAATCTGCATCTAATTTACCGAATTCTTGAGGTCTTCATTATCTTTTTCATCCTTTGGACTCATCTTCTTGGTGCTGGCCCTAGTGTAGGTTCCAAGCCCAGTGATCTCCTTCACCTCTCTACAGTCCTTTTCCCCTCTATCCTGGTCCAACTTATCCATAAGGATCTTCGCATGCCCAATATAGGCTTTAAGGCTCACCAAGCATTGCTCCCTTATCTTTCAAACTATTTCCTCAAGTTTTTCCACCTTAATGTTCAGGTTGTTGATTTTCCTTGTGTTGTCTTCTTCCTCTGCTCTTTCTGTGATGTCCTTCAGTTGTTTATACGGGGTTAAATTATAATCAAAATTAATCAAATAATGATGATAATATATTAATTTATTAAGGTATCTAGACGTAGGGAATTGAGTTTGAACATGTTTAATTTACTGGGTAATTATAATCTAATTAGATAAAGTAATTTAAATATTTAAAATCTATTAAATGAGATTTTAAAACTATATTTTAAATGGAGGTATATAATAAGCGATAATATTAACCACCATAATTATGGTGTTTTTAACCTAGGTTTAATAATGTTGGTTAGTGAACATCCTCCTTGAAAATAGGTTGAGGGATGTTGGCAATTGTCATGATTCCCCTTGACCTCATCTAGTTTTTTTGGCAAAACCTTAGAAGCAGTTCACTTTCATCAATGATGTAAACCTTGTTGATGGCATAGTAAACTCTTAGTAAACACTTGGAATTATTTAACTACAACCTTAGTCAGTTAATATGTTTCAAAAAAAATTGTTCGTTTGTTTTTCCCCTAAATTTTGGGGATGACAGAAACAGTGTCATGAAGTACAACAACAACCCGATAGAGAAACAATAGGATCTCTCAAACCACACCACCTCACGAAGCCCTATAAAATAATATGGCTATATAAATAGCAACCAAAAAACCCTTTTCATCACTCTTGCCAAACATCTCCTCAGTTCAACCGATCTCAGAATCTCAGAAGAGTGCCTGAAGGAAGAAACTTCTTTCTCAGCCTAGTCATAGAATCCATCATAACTCGAGCAAGGTAACTCCAAATGAGTTGATATCAAAGGACAAGATTCCTTATGACCCCATGAACAACATATCATGACCACACCTCAAGAAGATCCACATAACTCAACTAGGACATAACACACCAACCGATGACAACTCACAACAACCAGTTATTAGGAACACAACTACCCGATATAGAATAAGCAGTATCTCACAAAATACTTCACCAAAAGAAGCACTATCATTGACATAGAATCTACGAACAAAAAGGAAAAAAAAATACTACTGACCACTCCTTTCCAAGATCTCAACATATCGACCGCTCGAAGGATCTTCAAAAAACTGTCTCAAACCAAGAACTTCATCAACCCAAAAGGAAACAACTCCTAAATGATGCAAGTTATTCAAGAACCCAAGATGTTCCTACGTCATAAAATATGTAAGGGAAAGGCTACCATCATAATGCTCATCCATCACATGAGTACCCCAGCCATAGGTAGCCAAAATCTGATGAACAACATCAAAATGTTAAATGGTTGTGGAAATCTGACTGTCATTCACCTTTAGTTTCCCAACCAATTGATATCTCTAAAATTCCTGGAAGTCATGCAAGCTCTCAAAAAAAAATCTACACTATGAAAGGATACTATATTTGCAACACTTGAATCATAATCAACATCATGTGTGTTATCATCAATGCACACATCATCAACTGAGGTACTGCTACTACGTACCTCAAAAGCTAGCTTAACTGGTAAATATGAAGTTGTTATTTTGACCATCTCTACGCCCACTTCCTCTTCCAATGTAACTGTAGGTTCCTGTAAGTCACGATCCAGGGACCTATTAACAATAGATGAATTTTCTAATTCATTTTCCCACATTTGATTTATGAAATCAGATTTGCTTTGGCCTACATCAACTTCACATAACTCATTTCTAACACCCGAATCATGAGTGTCAAGACTGCGAAACTCCATGCAACCATCTTTCACACATGGAAGGTATTTTATCTCATGAATAGGCTCACTATTATGACTGCTGTCATAAAAATAAAAATTCTTATCATTATTTGAATAAGGGTTTGCTTCCTTTTTCTTCACAAACAAAGGATCTAGAATCTTCGAATGTTGTAGAAGCCCTAAAAAATTTTCATTATAATCCTAAAAGGTGTTATCATAATCCTGAAAGGCATGCATGAGCTCTAGCATGAGGTCCTATATAGATTTTGTTTTACCCATGATTGAAACCAAGTAAGAGTGATGGTCACTCAAATATCATATGTAGGACCAATATTATTTTTTTCCCAACCCCCAACAAGATGGAAGGAAACCGCTCTGATACCACTGTAAGAACCCCAATGGCTCTAACACTGTCAAACCACTAATTTGTTTCAATTTTGGATGTCTGACATTTTGTCAAACACTTTACATGTAGGCTCTAATACCACTGTAAGAACCCTCTCCAAGCGGATTCTTGTAAATACAAATTTTCTACCTTGTTTGTGTTTGTTTTGATGAATGAATGTGGTATATTTGCAATGTTTGATATGACAATAATGCAGCAAATAAAATATATTGCAAAAATATTTTTCCAACTCAAAACTGAAATTGCATTGAAAATACATAGCTAAAAATTCCATATTTTTATAGCACCTTGAATACTCAGAATTTTCACAATATATTGACAACCCAGCTCATTAAATAATCCCTATTATCTAAAATAATAATACCTAGAAAATCTAGGAGTTACAATTAATGAACTCACATGTAATGCATGCCTAGAAACCCTCTAAAATGACGAATAACAACAATAGATAAATTATTGAACAAATAAATACTTGTAATATAATTTATAATTACGCAATAATATATTTAGGATATGCAATTGATAAACCTTCAAACACATGCTCAAACCCTCATCCAAGATCTTAAAAATTTCACCAATTAAGCTCAAATATGACCACTGTATGTAGCCAACCCTTTAATCAATCTTGACCTGATTTTCCATAACCTCTGATAGCTTGAATCAATGAGATATTTTTTTCCCAATGATCAAATATGGCTGAAACCTTAGCTGGTTCCTTCTCCAAGCAAGAACTTTAAAAAGCATAAGTCAAATATCATCCACAATAATGAGGTTGATTTGTTTTTTTGATGTGCTTTTATGACTCCAATCTCCTTAATAACATTTAAATCCACTTTTAGGTTTTTAATAAGACTTTATAATAAGTCTTCAAACTTGGGTGCTCATATTTATGGATTAAAAATGCACTATAATATCATTTAAAATAATATAATTTGTGTGCACATTCACTTTATAAAATACTTTAATATATTGACCTCCAAAATATAATTCATTAATTGCACTTTAAGTCACTTAAATGAAGGGTCATGGCCTCATTGAATATAAAGTAACTTTTTAACCTTATAAATAATTATTAATAAAGTAATCACTTTATTAATAATTATAATAACATAACTCCACAAATAATCATTATTTCTCAAATCCGTCTGAATCTGGGAGTTAACCATTATGTCCATGGTGCACCCAACTCCGTTACTAAAAATAATAAGGGCCCCTCTCTATCAACCCCTGGCCTACTATAATTAGTAAATATTTGAATACCTGATCAACAAAGATGACTAGGTTTAATATTGCAACAAAGGTCGGTCCAGGTACCCTACCAAATATAGAAACTGCCTAAAACTAACTTACTATTTATAGTAAGTCCTTGAATAACTACTCAAGCCTAGGATGCCAAATCTCAATACTGCAACACAACATGTTTAGGTGTTCTACTAAAACTAGAAATTTTAACTTTCCTTAAATAGACACTTACTATAAATAGTAAGTATATACTAGAAAAGTATATTCATGAAACATTACATTAACCTACTCAATTTGATCAAAGATGAAGATCTAACATGTTAAATATCAAATTGAAAGGATTAAAAATATTCCATGTCTCTCTATCTAAGAAGACTAAGGATGCTCTCAGATCTTAAGCACTCCTAAAGTGACAATCCTAGAATGAGAATTTTGATATATGATGAAGATTAAGCTACAAACATGACAAATTATGATACAAAATAAATATAATTATGCTATTGAATTCAAATTATTCTAAACAATGGATGCAGATTTGGTTATAATGACAATGCAAATGATCTTGAATGTAAAGTGGTGATTTGCATTAAGAAATGCATTATATTTATAGGATTTCCCCAAGGGTAGGGGGTAGAGTGAGTTAACCTTGATTAGATGGGAGAGGTTGAGTTAGGTTTCAAATAGGGGGACAAGATGACAAAATGGGTGGCGAGGATAGAAAAGGCTAAATGAGTGGCTAAGATAACAAAGCTTGGAGTGATCCATGTGCTTTCCATCCTCTCTTCTCATTAGCTGATTGTTTTTTGTCCCCTTTGTTGAAAATAGGAATTAATTAATTCAAACAATTAATTAAATTAGCCATGTAGGGGAATTAGATGGGTTGGATTTCATTTCATTTAATTGAGATGTATAACTAATTGATTAAATCAATTACATAGTTTTATTAATCTATTTTTGGCTTGTATTTAATTAATTAATGGCTTTGTTAATTAATCCATGATATTGACTTGATTTTACCATTTTGATGTTGGTTGACCAATTTTGGGTGTCTACAAATGCCCCTCTTTGAATCAATTTGCACAGTGCATTGGTTCAAAGAATACCTGATTGTTTGATGTCTCGATGCTCACTCTGATGTATGTTTTGATGTAGATAATTGATGCTTGATTTGATGTCTGATACTAACTATTTTAATGTTTGATTTTTTATGCAGATTTGATATAAATCCATGGTGAAAAATTCATCTTAGTTTTGATGCCATGATAATGATTTCAAAAAATTTACCTTTGATGTCCCTGATTTAAAAAATTGCCCTAATTTGCTTGATTTGAGTCCTTATGATATCCTGCCTCCACGGAAATGAAATCAAAATTGTGTTGATGAATTTTGATCATTTTTATTTTTTTTCAAATCTCAAATTTGGATTTTATTTCTGATAAAATGTTGCGAAAAAGGTTTGATAATGCCTGAGTTTTGAGTTTCAACATCTACTTGACAACTTACCTTTGATAAACATTTGATAAAAATTCCCACCTTTATAGGTCAAAGGGGTATAAAGGGGGGGTAAAAGGTCACATTCACCATTCATTTTTACCTTCACTATTTACTTTTGTCCCTTTTGAGCTTTGATTTTATAGTGACCTGATCGTGGTGGTGATCCCTGTTCATGAGCATAGATTCAAGCGAGCCTGCAGATTCCAGCGTCTGACAGACTATGGACCTCCGGTGAGTACCTGAATCCCTTTTAGTTTTCCAATTTCTCAATTTGTAGAAGGATTTTCAAATTTTTAGGCATTAAAAATTTTTGTTTTTTCTTTTTTGTTAAAATAGCGCTTAGGATGTTTAAATAGTGTGCAGTGTCATGTTTTATCGCTTTCGAAAGGTGGAATAACACGTAGGTCAGTGCGAAGTAGCACATATGAATGTGTGCCCTAGGTGTCTTGTAGCGCGTGGGATAGGTGAAATAGCACGCGCAAATTATTTTGACGTGTATGCAAAATTCTATAGCATGTGTAATGTTAAATTGTAGCACATTACTATTTCAACGTGTAAAATATGATAAAATGACGCCTCGGCTGATTTTTGAAATTTTAGAACCTGATTATGCATGTCATATGATTTTTTGGTTGATGTGATTGGTTGATTGATGATGTGTCATGGTTTTTTGATAAAAAATAACTATTTTGATGTCAGTTTGATCATTTTGATGAATGTTGTATGATGTCAATCCTGATAAGTTGATAGGATAACAGATGTTTTTTTGTCCTCGTGATATAGAGTTAGGAAAAAATTGATGTGCTCTAGATGAGCAATTTGATAATAGGATAAACTTGCGATGATCCATTTAGATGATGTTACTGATTTATTTCTACTTGATTCCCAAAACAAGTTCAATACTAGAGGTTATATATCTATGATTTATACCCCTCGCCTCATGAGATGATAGAGCAGTTAGCTCCTCAAAAGCGATGAGTGATCAGTCGGTGTGGTCTTTTCTTTTTGTCAGACATGCTCCAGCTCTGTGTGAACCATGGATTACTTACTGTTATGGATGATTGTTGGCACTCATACCATAATACTTTTCATTTGTCAATGGGTGAGATGACCATCACCCTCGAGGATGTGTACAGATTGCTGAGGATTCCAACATGGGGTGATTTGGTTTATTGTGATTAGGTATATGATGGATTAGCTTGCAGACACATTTTTGTGATGTGATGATCGGTGACGATAACATACCTTGGGCGTAGTTCATATCTTTTCCTTCACTTCCAACAATGTTAGGCATTTTGATTGGTGGTTTCCTCCTTCCTGACCGATGATGTCATGGTTTTACAGTCGGTTGGGGATGAATTTTAGAGGAATTTCTTACACATCTCCACAGGTTTGATTGGGGATCATGTGTACTTTCTTAGTTGTACCATGATTTAAATCATGTAGTATATTGGTAGGGTGCTAGAATTTTTGCATGTGCAATTTTACTATAGCTATGTACATGGGAGCATATTCTTGTTACTAGGCCCATTATAGCTAGATATAGAGATCTTGGATGGCCATTTGTTTACATTTATGAGGGAGTGATTGTCTAGCCCCATCTGGGCAAGATAGACTACTAGTGTCGTATGTTAGATAATATTGATTAGGTCCATTGGCATCCTTATCTTGGATGTGAGGCTTGGCGAGAGGATGATGCAGAGTTTCCCTATATGTTTATGCCTCGATGGATGATTGGTCATACTCCCCTTGTTATTGAGAGATTTTGTTTTCATAGGGTTCTCTGACAGTTTGGTTGTATTCAGGGAGTTCCATAGGGTCTTGCATTATATGCACGAGTACAAGCTGAGAGATCCATGTGGGGACCACAGGTAGAGTATCATTTTTCTTGTTATGAGATTCATGGTATACCTTATCTTCCTTGGGATATACGAGAGCGTGTTATAGATTTTTCCATGGCAACTGATTATACTCAGTGATTTATCCAACATCCATTCCCTCGATTCATAGATCCTGATATTGATGAATTTTTAGAGGGTGATGATGATGATGATGATGATGATGATGATGATGATGATGATGATGATGGGAGAGGTGGTCGATGAAGGAGGGGGAGAGTTCAAGTTAGAGGGGGTTGAGCTGCGGGTGAACAAGGTTTGGTGATTGGCGCTCCTAGGGGTGGTAGGGTGGAATTAGGATGAGAGGTGGAGGAGAATGGAATAGAGGTGGACAGTTAGGTGGTAGAGTTCCTCCTTGGGATATGATTATATATTTTTGGTTGATAGGTTCAGAGAGTAGCTAGACATATACATGGACCTCAAGTTTAACAAGTTTCACAGGTTCTAGTTGTCTCTCAAGAACCAACATCACTTACTTAGGAGGTTAGGACCTTACAGGCTAGTGTAGCAGCAATGATTAGTCGAATGGATCAATTTGATAGCATGATGGGGAGTTTCATGGCTTCCATGGAAAAGAGATTTATTGTAGCCAGTACTAGTCAGGCTCCTCAGTCAGATTTGAGCAGTTCCTCTGGGAGAGATACAGATGGGATGGGTGGGACATATGGTACAAGTGGTGCAGATGGTTCAGGTGGTGCACCTAGTTGAGATTTTGATCAATCTAGCTTTGTTTGATTATGTACCACTATGTATCTTTATTTGATCAGGGCTTTAGTATACGTATATTTTTGATAAACATTTGTTATACATTTGATTATTGTTGTGATAGATTTGGATATCTGATACACGTTGATAGATTTTGATTTTTGATAGTGTTTATCTTTATTTTGATGTCATGATACATTGGACTTTATGATTTTTGAGATGATCTATATATGGATACAGTGCTAGATGATTTTATGTGCTTGTTGTTTATTTTATTTTTATGGATATGTATAGATGCATTTTATTTGGATGTATATATGTATGGATGTATGGATGTATGGATGCACTAAGATGATTAAATACAATATTGTATATATGTGACTTATGGCATGATGTTTATGATATGGATAATGCACCTAAATGATGAAATGTTGTAATTATTAATGGACCTAGATGATTATGCATATTTCCTATGATACAATGTTTATACTTATGCATTGATTAATGATCCATAGTGATTTAATGATTAATGATCCTAATGCCATGTAATCTAAATGATATAATGGTATTAATTAATTTGATGAGCTTAAATGATTAATGTGATGTACTATGAGATGTATCTACATGAACTTTAATGATTAATGTTTAATGATATTTATGTACATAGTGATTAATGTGTAATGGTGTTAATAATGATACTTTGAAATGCAATAAATAATGATAATGAGATGCAATTAAATTATATTCCTAATGGACCTAACATAATGAATGAATCTATATGAATGGACTTAATAATAATTAATGATAATGATTTATGCATGAACCCTACAAATTAAATGAAATTCAAAGAGCTAAGTGGAAATGCGTGATTTTTGTATGTTAAAGTCCAACATACTCAATTTTTAGAAAGATTTGTGATGATACCTCCTTGATGAAACCTCCCTCTTTTGATTTCTGTCTACCCCTTTTTAAAAAATCTCATAACAACTATAATGCAATATTTAATCTAAAATGAATTCAAACTGCAACTAAGATTGTCACTTATCACTAGATGTATTTATTTGTGTTATTTTCATCATTGAGCTATTTGGAACATGAAATCGGTACAACTTTCACTGGTTAGAATTTCAACCATGATGGTCTTAATACCTCATACATCAGATTTCAATAACAAGGCACAACCCTCACTAGTTAGATTTGCAAACCATGGGAGTATGAATACCACTTCCATCGGATTCAATGTTGCAAGTGGATTTTAGCATTAAGCTATGAGAGATCTAAATGGACAAGGTATCTATTTGCATAAACACACAAAGATATGATCCCTTCTATATATAAATGTCCTTGATGATTCTTTAATGATCATATGTTTAGATGATTTTGCATACTTCAATGAATCAACCTTACAAACAGTCACGCAAAAATTAAGAAAATTGTCATGCTTCTATCATTGCTCATATAAGTCAAAATACATAATTGATTTTCTAAAAGAGACATGACCTTAAATCAAGTAACATATTGAATCTTATTGCTATTGTTTTTGGATTCATATTTCAAGTAGAAATTTATCCATTTTGATCTTTGTTTGTATTTTTAATCCTGATAACTCGATAAAATCATTTGAGGTCAAGGATCAATGTGTGAATTACTTATGTTCAAGATCAAATGTGATTTGGAATTGATATGGATCAAAGGTTCAAGTACCCCATGTTTGGTTTGATCCATTGATTTGTGCAAATTTGTGTTTGCTTGATGAACTCATTTGGTTTTGGATTAGTGCTCCTGGTTTGATTTAACAATGATGTTAGATTTAGACAACTTTTAAAACCATGATGCAATCTTGGATATGTAAATAAAGCTCTGAGATTTTATTATGATTATGTACAAATTATGGAAAATGCATGAATATATACAAGATAACGGAAAGATGTAGATAAGAAATACAACTAGGCTTGAATTAATGGTCCAATGACACCTATTTACCAGGTTTTCACCACTTGAATTTATTGCACTTTTTATGTTTTTTTTAATGTTTTTGCTTTCTTCAGGATCTCTTTTTTCACTATTTTTTGTATTTGATGTTTTTGGATTTTCTCAAGGTAAATTTCTCAATATTTTGGATTTCTTCAGGATCAATTTTTTTATACAAGGAATGATGCTTTCTTTCGTTTGATACTCTCTCACTTCTAATACTCTTTCAATCTGATACTCTTTTATCTAGTTAGGTATAAAACCTTTTAAAATGGATGTTATTAATGGGTTCTGTCCATTCTTATCCCTCACAATCGACTAACCTATATGTCCTTGTTCCAAAGGAAGATGTGACAATGGAAGGTCCTAGCCAATTTTCTTCCCATTTTCCTTCCTTTTCTCTATCTGCTTGATTCTTAGGGTTTTCTCTCAACACTAAGTTACCAATTTTAAACTCTCTAGGTTTTATCTTATTGTTGTAGTTCCTTGATATTTTGTTTTGTTAAACCTTTAGATGTTTGTAGGCTTGTGTTTGGTGTTCCTCAAGTTGCTGGAGTCTAGCAACTTTTTAATCTACATCTATCACTAATCCCTACAAAGAGACTCTTAGGGATGGAATCTCAACTTCTAAGGCTAAAACAACTTATGCTCCATAGACCAATGAAAAGGATGTTTCTCCAATTGGTTTTCCTATAATATTTCTATATTCCCACAATGTCAGATTCAATTGTACATACCAATCCTTTCCTGAATTATCAATCGCTCTCTTTAAAATCTTAAGGATATTCTTGTTTGTAGCTTATGCTTGGCCATTTCCTTGAGGGTAGTAAATTGAAGAAGAATGGTGAATGATGTGGAATTTTTCACACAATTCATAAATATCCTTATTTTTAAACTATTTTTTATTATCATTTATCATGGCATGAGGAATGCCATATCTACAAACTATGTGGTTCAGGATGAATATTGAAATTTGCTTTCTTGTTGTAGTTGATAAAGGTATTGCTTCTACCCATTTGATGAAATACTCAGTTGCAGTTATTATAAACTTATGACCATTGGATGAAGGTGGATAAATCATCCCAATTAAATTCAACCCCCACTGGTAGAAGGGATAAGGTGTAGTCATTGGGTGTAACTCTTGTACCAGTACATGAATCAATTTTTTGTGATATTGGCATTTTTGACATACTTTCACAAATTGACAAGCATATTTCTCCATAGTTGGCCAATAATACCCTATTTAAAGGATTTTTTTAGCTAATTTTAAACCTCTCAAATGAGACCCACATATTCCCTCATGAATATCTTGTAAAGTGATTTTTATTCCTCATTCTCTAGACACCTAAGAAGCGTTCCATCAAGACTCTTACTATACAATGTGTCTAACACAAGGATATAGCGGGAAGCTTGGCATATAAAATTTATTCTTTGGTTTTGAGATTGGTCCAAGGGTAACATTTGGTCTTTTATATGGTTATAAATGGATTCATACCATGGGGATTCATGTCCAACTAATAAACAAATAATTTGGGAATCAGAAAAGTCAAATGCAGGTTTCACCAACTCTTCCGCCTAGAATTTGTATCTAGCACTTTGCTTTGGTATTTGTAAAAGAGAAGCTAAAGTTTCCATTGCATCATCTACTTTATTTTTCTCCCTTTGTATTTGTTTAAAATTTATCAAGACAGAGTACTTCTTCAAATCCTCCATCATTCTCTTGTAAGACATCAACTTGTCATCTTTGGTTTGATAATCATCATTGATTTGATTGTCACAAGTTGAGAGTCACCATAGACTTGTAATTATGTCACTTTTCATTCTAGGGCCATTCAGGCATCTATGACTAGAGATTCATATTATTCAATGTTATTTGTGCATGGAAAGAGAATTTTATATGAATTTGGAATAGTATATCCTTGAGGTGTGATTAGTAGAATGCCTACCCCCAAGCCATGTTTTGGGTAAGATCCATCAAATTAAAGGTTCCATGTTTTAGCCTCAATTTTTAATATCTCTACATCTATGAATTCCACTTGAATAGATTGATCATCTATTAGAGGAGTCTCTGCCAACTTATCAGCTATGACTTGTCCTTTTATTGATTTTCTATCCACATATTCGATGTCAAATTCACTCAACGCCATGACCTATTTTGCCAATATTCGTGTTAGAGTTGTCTTGCTAAGTAGATATTCAAAAGGTCAATCTTATCTATGAGCTTAATCTTATGTGCCAACATTTAGTGACATATTTTTTGTGAAGCAAAAACTACTTCTAGTCATTCCCCTTCAATGAAACTATAATTTATCTCGTACTTAACCAACATCATTTTGATGTAATAGATTGCCATTTTCATCCTCTTGAGCCAGCAAAGCACCTAATGAATGATATGTTTCCAAAATGTATAGGAGTAACAACTTATCTTTGATGGGTGGCATCAATATGGGTGGATTCATTAAATAATTCTTCAAGAGTGCAAAGGCGTCATCAATTGATTGCCCCACTTGAAAATTGTGTCCTTATGAAGAAGTTAAGTGAAAGAGTGACATTTCTCGGCCAATTGAGAAATGAATCTTCTTATTGATTATATCCTTACTTTAAGTGACCTTATTTGACTTATATTTCTTGGTGCCCCCATTTCCATTATTTCTTTAACCTTTTCAGGGTTTACCTCTATTCCCTCTGTAGATACTATATAGCCAAGTAATTTTCCAGAAAATGCACACTTTTTAGGATTTAGTCTCACTTTGAATTGTTCTAAACTTGTAAATATTTTCTCTAAAATCAATAAGTGTTCTTTCCTTGTATGATATTTTGCCAATATGTCACCAACATAGTCTTCTAGGAACTTTTGCATCATATCATGGAAAATTATAGTCATGGCCCTTTGATAAGTTGCTCTGGTATTTTTTAGACCGAAGGGCATCACATTCCAACAAAAGGTACCCAAAGCACAAGTATAAATAATTTTATCCCGATCCTCTGGAGCTATCTTTATTTGGTTGTACCCGTTTAATCCATCCAAGAGGGAAAACATGGAATGTCCTGTTGTTAGATCTACTATAGCATCAATGCTTGGTAATGGAAAGTCATATTTAGGGCATGATAGTTTAACATATTTATGTCTATATATATTTTGATTGATTTGTCTGGTTTGGAGACTGGTACAATATTGGAGATCCATTCGGCATAGGCAATAACTCTTATGAAACCAACTTTTAACAACTTATCCAATTCATCTTTTACTAGTAATGCAATGTAAGGATACATTTTCCTTAGTTTCTATTTGACTAGCTGAGCTCTTGGTTTTATATTTAAGTGATGCATAATGATATTTGGATCTAGTCCCAGCATATCTATATAGGACCATGCAAAATTCACTTGTTTTTCTTTAAATAATTCAATGAAATCTTGTCTTTCTTCTGGATTCAAATATGTTGCCAGGTTTATGATCTTAGGCTCTAACTTTGTGTTGGTGTTCACCTTTTATATGAGTTCAATTAATATAGAAGATATCTCCTCATAGTGCTTTGGTAAAGTGTCCAATCTCTCTTCCTTGAGCGCCACAGTTGAGTTTTCACCTTCAAAAAAATCTTTGATTTTTACCTTTTATAGGTCTAGCACTGCCACACTATGGTTTTCACCACTAAACCATTTTTCTTTTATTCTTACTTTTTTCTTTTCTTTTGAGACTAAGAGATTGGCCATTTCCCCCCTTTGTTCCTCTTTGATAAAATTCATTGATAGAAGAGGGTTCAACCACATTTAGGTACAAGGCCAACAAATTGTCATTTGGAAATAAGGGTATGTCACTTGACTCAACTAAATCCCAATTAATTAGTTTAGGATGCTTAAGGGATAGGGGATCATTAGGTAGTTTCAAATCCATAGGGTTTAAGGACATGATTGTATTATAAGATTCGTACATTGTATCATTCAAATATATAACTTGTGCTTGTTCAAGGTGTTCCATACAACTTGGATCAAATTTATCCTCACTCGGTCCTCGTGGGTTTCTTGAGGATAAAAATATTGTGGATTAAACCTAACATTAGATTATCCTAGTCATGAAGATATCTAGGGTTCACCTTCCCACTGAGCTCCATTTGATTCTTGTCTTGAATTTGGTTCTTGATTAGTACTAGGTCCTTGATTGGAACTTGATCCTTGATTTGAACTTGAGTTTTTACTTGAATTATATATAGGAGCATATGTATGAATCATGTAAACCTCTTTATCATGAAAAGATTCTTCAGACAAAGAATCTCACTCCCATCCATTAGAATCTTTATTACTTTGGGAATTTAGTTGTATAATTTGTTCATATAATTGAGATGGTTCCTTTGAGTGTAACCTATTCCTGATTTCTCCTTGCCATCTCTACAAGTTATCTCTATTGGTTCTAGCAAGCCTTCATTTTTCTTTCCTAAAGGACCTTTTCCTTTGTAACCCATTTTTTGTAGAATTTGACAACCTTTACCATATTGGTGTGTAGGAATGTTGATATTTTGAACCCTTTCTTCATTTGAACTTGATGTTTGATTTGAACTTGAGGTTTCGTCATCTTTATAAAGCCATTTCAAAATATCATTATCATCTTCTTCTCTAGATGTGGAATTACTATCTCTTTCAAAGTGTTCATTATATTTTTCAGGAGGATGAGAACTAGATGGTTTGTCATGTGATCTAGAGGAAATAGGTAAGTCGAACAGTGACACATAATAATTCCCTCCTTTCGTTTGATTTTATATTGCTCTTCAAAGTTATTAATCAATTTTTTCATCTTTTGGTAATGTGTTTCTTTGGTTATTTATTTTTCAAACTTAGAGGATTTTGAATTTTCCTCATCTTAATGTGGAATAATTGGGCTAGTATTCTTTTTGTCTTCCTATTTCAAATCTAAAAAGATAAATTTCTCTTATCCCTTAGTTGAAGTAGGTAAGTTAGATTTTTCTTGGTTTGAATCAATAATAACACTTTACTTTTCCATATTTTATTTCCCCTTTGATGTATAATTCAAACTTGGAACCTTTTCTTTATTGGCTTCTTTGAGAATACCCGAGGTAGAACCTTCACTATTATGTGGTACCAACAGATCATTCTCAAGTTTTACATTATTTTAGTATTTAAAGGGATCTAAGTCTCCACTCACAGTGATCTCTTGACCCAGGTATGGAAATTTATACATTGATGATAGGTCAAGGTACCGCTTGCATTTCATGGATCCATGGCCTTACTAACAAGATTTTATATGTTAAATTTGGATCAAGAACTTGACATACTATTTCCTTTTGAATTGAACCAACTCTAATGGGTAGAACCACCATTCCTTTGGAAGATATTTCCATATCATGATAAGATTTGATGGTAATTTTTCTTTTTGGATCAACAACATCTTCCACATATCTTAGAGCTTTTACAAGGTTTAAGGTGCAAATGTTTAGGCTAGCACCTCCATCAATTAGGACTCTTTCGACACGGTGTTTCTGTATCAAGACTTCTATATGCAATGGAATGTTTTGGGGATGATTTAGGGACATATCATCATGCTCAAAAAAGGATAGGCAATGAGGCACAATGAAGTGTCCAACCATGTTTTGAAATCTATCAAAATCCATGTCATTAGGAACATTAGTCTCAACAAGAGCCTTTTCCAATATTTCTTTGTGAGTTGATGAAAGTTTTAATAATTCTAAGATAGATATTTATGGCGATGTCTTTTGGAGTTGGTCCACAAGGTTATATTATCTTGAAGAAGAAGGTTATTGATTGAGCTAAGTAGTTTTATGGGTGTTCCCTTGTAATGCTACCTTTGAATCTTGCCCCCTAGTCACAACATTACAAGTCTTTTTTTATGGTTTATCCTTAACCACAATGACATTGATTATCCTGATAGGGAATTGATGACATTTCCATAAGTATGGGAAAAATTGACCTTGTCATTACTTCTTCAATTATTTTGGTTAGAATTTGAAGATTCCCCTTTTTTGTGATTTAGAAAAGAAGTTTTTAATTCTACATGGTCTTCATTGTTTTGAGGTTCATCTACCTTAATCGTACCATCATATATCATGTCTTGGACCACGTGCTTCAATCTCATGCATTCATTCATTTTGTGTGATTTGTTTCTATGATATTCAAAATGATGGGCATCATTCCACCATGAGGACTTAACTTATGGTTCATATGGTCTTGCCTCTAGTAATGTAATGATTTTGCTGGAAATGAGAGTCCTCAATACATTTTTGTAAGGTTCACCCAAGGGTGTGAAATTCCTCCTTGGTGTTGAATTGAAAAAAGGTCTTGGTTTGTTGGCTCCTTGATTGTTTGGAAAATTATTGTTGTTGAACAAGATATTTTTAATGTCTGATTAACATTGTTATCTTGGTTGGACCCACTTGAAAGATTAAAGGGATTAGCTTTAAGATTGTTTTCCTCTACCACACAACCATTAAAAACGTTTTTATTGGCATTATTTAACCAAAATCTAGGTTTCTCATTGTTGTTACTAGAAGATTTGTTGTTGTTGAAATTGTTATTGTTGTTAGAGAAACACTTGTTTTCTTTGTAAAGTTTTAGTTCTCCTTGTTTTACTAAAACCTCTTCTATTGTAATCCCATTTTCAATAATATTTTCAAAATTGGGTGGAAATTGAAGTTGTAATTGTTATTTTAACTCCACATTCAAGTTGTTTAGGAAAATGCCCATTTTCTCTTTCTTGGGTATACTTCTAGGATAACAAGAAAAAACCACTCTCTATCTTTGTAGGAATCTTAAAAAGGACTCACCATCTCTTTGTCTAGTATTTCATAAGTTTAACATGGTGACTCCATGTTTAATATTGTAAGAGTAACAATTATCAAACTTGGAGGCTAATTCTTCAAATGTTTTGATACCCGGGGATAGTTTTTAAAACCACTCCATTGCCTGCCCTCTGAGATTTTGAGGAAACAACCTCATTAGATAAGTGGTGTTATGCATAAATTCCAAGCTTAGTGAAAAAAAATCCCTTAAATGGTCTTGTGGATAAGAGTTACCCACACATTTATTATATTTTGGAAAGACTTACATTTGGAGGGAAAGGTACCATAATTAAACTCTTATCAAATGGAAATGGGCATATGGATTTGATTGAGAATTGTTTTGGAGCCACTGTCTTTTTCATGTTGTCTAATTATCTTTGGAAAATATTGAATTGTTTATTCATCACCCTTATCAAATTTACCTCTTCTTCATTTGTCTTTAGAGTTGACATATCATAATCGTAAGGAAGTTTAACTCCTAAATGGGCTAGGTTTAAGAAGTGTCTCTCTTTATACCTCTCTAGGAGTCTTTCCATGACTTTAATAAATAAGGGATTTTGGATAAATTTGTTCACTCTTTCTTCCATTGCCTCTTCATCTTGATTTTGATGATTTCTATTTTTGCCATTATTCTCATTATTTTCCCTGTTATTATCACCATTGTTCCCATTGTTGTTACCACTATTTTTTTCATTGTTGTTTTCACCATTGGTGTTAATGTTGTTGTTGTTGTTGTTGTTGTTGTTGTTCATCGTTATTAGGATCCTCATACATAAATTTGTGTGCCATCATTTTTTTTTCTTCTTCCTCTTCTTCTTGGAAAGGTTGATATGGTGATAGATGTGTTGTGTTTGAATAAGGTATCTCTTGCCTAAGGTATGTCTCATCTTCTTATAAATATATTTTAATATAATGCGATCGAGTGAAGACCGACATTAACAAAAATTTGACGCTTCACCATTTTGATCAGAACTTGATTGATTAAAAATTTAATTTGATTTTTAGATTTGAATGGATGTTTTCTATTTGTAATCATGAATCTTTAACCACAACAATCACAAAATAGTCATCTTTATCCTCAATTTTTAAACACAAAGTGTATGTTCATGATCATTTCCATTGGTCTTTTCATAATAAAACCATTCCAAGCAAGCCACCTAAGGTCAATTTTGGCATTTAAACATGGCTCTAAAAGGTAGGTATTGCTATATTAACTAGGTGTTTATTTTAGGTTCCAAACAATAATATCAAATAAATCATACAAGGAACACGTGGTCGCACACGCGCGATTGAGGCCTATAGCCCTACGAGTCTAGACATTTGATATTTTTTCCCTCTCTATTTTTCAACTTAAATGAGGTCTTTATTTAGAGTGGGTGGAATGAGTTGGATTTACCTTGTTCCCGCTTCGGGTCGTCCCTCTCATCGGCCCTGCTAAGGCACGTTCTCAAGAGGCAGGCCCACTAAAGTTCTAGCATGTGCATATGAAAGAAAGAAATTGAAATTAAAATAAGTCTAGGACTTCAATTCACCAAAAGGTGAAGATAATATCCCTATTATTTCACCTCACAAACCCGTTTAACATTATTATTTCCCAAACCTTGTAATCTAGGGGGACTAGAGTACATTTGGCTTTTTGATTCTCCAAAAAGGTGAAGAGCATATACCTAGTACTTTCATTCACAAACAAGAAGGCTTTGTTTAAGTGTTTGGTAAATTAATTAGCTTATCTTCCTCTCAAATTTAGCACGTCTAGGAGTTTGATTCACCAAAAGGTGAAGAGCATATCCCTAATGCCTCACTCAAAATTCCAATTTGATTTCTTCTAATTAGGCTAGATTTGGAATTGAATGCCACAATTTAAGAAAATTGCATACGGTTTGAACGTTACATCCTCATAGCTAGAAAAAGGATAGGCACAATTTTGATTCTTTGTTTGCAATTTTCATTTTCCAAAAGCTATTGCTCTAACTCCTTAGCGTCCCCTTTCACACACATTAGTCCAACACAAAAACAATACAAGATAATGAAAACTCTATGCATTTTCAAAAGATATTGATAAACTGCAAATAGGAGTGTCAAAGGGAGTATCATCCAAAGGAGAATATGTCACATTATAGAAAGCTTGATAAAGATATACTATTCTCTAATAATGATGCGTATTTATTCTTTCTTGAAGCTTATTTTTAGATTTTATGGAAGCTTTCACCTTGTTCCACCTCTTGTTTGCCTTCTTCTCTTCTTCCTTCTTGTAATACTCTAGATTTTAAATTTTCCTATGCTCTATCATCTGCAAACAACAAGACATTAACATCAAATATGTAGAATTTTAACTTTGAAAACTGACAGTGCTACGCACTATAAAAAACTATTTTTCCTTCTACTCATCACAAAAAGATTTAAAAGTGTTATTCATATACTAGTACATGTTATTTAATTAATCAATCTTTTATTATGGGCTAAAAAATAGTAAATGCGGCCTAAAGATCTCCAGTATGCACTAAAAGAATGAGATACAAAAGATAGAAGAATTTTAACACACGTCAAAACACTATGGAAAATCTTCAATCTTTATCGTGTAAGTACTATTTAAAAATGCAAGTGCATAGAAATTTATCATATATGCGCTATTTAGTCTCGCAAATGTGTCAAACATTTCTCTGTACGCGTCATTTCTCCTATTGAAGGTGTTGATGTACCTGTAGTTTTAAATCTGCAACACCAACACTTCCAATTTAGCAAATAATGATCAATTTTGGTTAATAGAGGCCTCTGAACCCACGTTGGGTGCCATTTTGTATACTAGAAAAGTATATTCATGAAATATTACATTAATCTACTCAATTTTATCAAAGATAAAGGTCTAATGTGCTAAGTATCAAATTGAAAGGATTAAAATCATTCCATGTCTCTCTAATTAAGAAGACTAAGGATGCTCTTAGATCTTAAGCACTCTTAAATTGACAATCCTAGAATGAGAATTTTGATATATGATGACGATTAAGCTACACACATGGTGGATTATGATGCAAAATGAATCTAATTATGCTATTGAATTCAAATTATTCTAAACAATGGATGCATATTTGGCTATAATGACAATGCAAATGATCTTGTATGTAAAGTGGTGATTTTCATTAGGAAATGCATTCTATTTATAGGATTTCCCCAAGGGTAGGTGGTAGAGTGAGTTAACCCTGATTAGATGAGAGAGGTTGAGTTAGGTTTCAAATAGGGGGACAAGATGAAAAAATGGTTTGTGAGGATAGAAAAGGCTAAATGAGTGGCTAAGATAGCAAAGCTTGGAGTGATCCACGTGATTTCCATCCCCTCTTTTCATTAGCTAATTGATTTTTGTCCCTTTTGTTGAAAATAGGAATTAATTAATTCAAACAATAAATTAAATTAGCCATGTAGGAGAATTAGATGGGTTGAATTTGATTCCATTTAGTTGAACTATATAACTAATTGATTAAATCAATTACATAGTTTAATTAATCTATGATGTTGACTTGATTTGACCATTTTGATGTTGGTTGACCAATTTTGGGTGTCCATAGTAAGTGTTCCAAACTGAACCAAATGAAGAGAGATATTGAACATCCTTGACCATTGGGGTAGGAAATTGGCCTCCAACTCTACCAACTGGACCCTTTGAACAACTCTATTAGCCTACGAGGGTCAGGAAATAGGCTAATATTTTGAAAGTAGACACTCACAAAAATGTGACATTACAAGTCACCCTTCTTGAAATTGCTTGTCCCCAAGCAATCTCATAAATAAATAAAAACACACCAATACACCTGGATCCCAAGGGTAGAACTCTGTAATGTCCCTATGTTTACCAACTAGCTCATGTAAAATCATCACCAATCTAACTGACAAAACCTGCCAAATTAAATAAAACAAATCTGATAGTAGATGCCATAGGAGTGAACATGTCATAGGGAAGCAACTCATAAGGCTGACAAAGCTTGCTTCCCTAAAATACGCAAAGTGAGCTACGATACACATTGTCCAAAATGTGCAAAACTAAATTGTGCACCTAAAAAAGATCATGCATATGATAGTCAAAAGTAAAACCATATATACTCAACACCATGTACACATCCCAAAACACCTCTGCAATCCTAATGCTCTAGAAGGATCCCTAAATTTGAACAAAAGCCTGCCAACAAAAACTTCCTCAGTCTTATGTTGCTCAACTCTGAACTCAACTTCACCATGCCCAAAGTGGTGAAGCCAATCAATGGGACCCATCCAAACTGCAGTGCTAGCCCTGTCAACACTTGGGTCCCAAAGTACACTAAACTCGCATCCATCTATTATATATAGATAATATTATCAAAAAGTGTCTGTATCACTACCACTATCTCCATCCTCTGCAAGGCTCCCATGGATGTGTTGACTCTTCAAGTAATCCAACTTGTATCCACTGATCCCATCTACTACAAATGAAAAATACTCATCCCCTAAAGGATGGTACAACCTTTGAGCCAATCTACATTGATGCATCCTCAAATCCTCTATGTGTGGATAAAAAAAGTAGGAATGAGCTCTCCTCCCTATGCAACTGTAGTAAAAATCTCCCACCTCGGTCAAGCACAAACTGTCATAGCTCTGATATAATCTCTGTTATTTGACTCGCCTCCATCAATACCTATAATTGATGTAACCACATGAGAACTTGATGCAACATGTAGCTCTCTGCTACTCTCTACAAATGTAGTCGTCCCAATTGTATCAATTGTAAATGTAATGGTGATAAGTACAACCACATCCTCAACTGGCTCACAACTATAACCCTTAGAAATAAACTCATCGCTAACCCTCACCATTGAGAACTGCACTATGCCTATAGATAATGAAGACTATGCCTGACTCAACTCCATAATAAGCTCCTTAATCTATGACTGAGACTCTTGAAAAGCTAATTGGGTGCTCTCTAATATGTTTGTAATCACCTCAAGCTCATGGGTGAGCTCATCCACCTTATCTTCCTTTCCCCTTGGCACATCCTAGCAAGTGTAACCCCATTCGAGAAGGTAGTCTATATCAACCAATAGTTGCAAATAATTTTGTTTCATTATCCTGATAGATTCTGAAAGTGTATGAAACTTTGCAAGGGAAAGACTACCATCATAATGCTCATCCATCACATGAGTACCCCAACCATAGGTAGCCAAAATATTATGAGCAGTATCAAAATGCTCAATGGTTGTGGCAATCTAACTATCATTCACCTTTATCCCAACAGACTGATGTCTTTGAAATTCCTGGCACTCATGCAAGCTGTCAGAATCAAACTCTAAACCATGAAAGGATATTATATCTTTAGTGTTCATCTCATAATCAACATCATGTGTGCTATCATTAGTGCACACATTGTTAACTAAGGTACTGCTATTATGTACCTCGAAAGCTGGCTCAACTGGTAAAGAGGAAGTTGTTATTCTGGAAAACTCTAGGCCCACTTCTACTTCCAATGTAACTGTAGGTTCCTGTAAGTCACGATCCTGACACCTATTACCAATAGATGAATTTTATAATTCATTTTCCCAGGTCTAATTTATGAAATCAGATTTTTTTTGGCCCTCATCAACATAACATAACTCATTTCTAACACCTGAATCATGGGTGTCAACACTAGGAAACTGCATGCAACCATCTTTCACACATGGAAGAGCTTAAATTTCTCGTGCATAGGCTCACCATTATGACTTTTGTCATAAAAATAAGAAATTTTATTGTTATTTGAATAATGGTTTGCTTCCTTTTTCTTCACAAACCAAGGATCCATAATCTTTAGATGTTGTAGAAGTCCTAATAAATATTTATTATAATCTTGAAAGGCATGCATGAGTTGTGGCATGCAGTCCTGTATAGATTTTGTTTTACCCATGACTAAAACAAAGCAAGAGTGTTGGTCACTCAAATATCATTTGTAGAACCAATATAATTTTCCCAACCCCTAACCAGATGGCAATAAACTGCTCTAATACCACTGTAAGAACCCAATGGCTCTAACGCTGCCAAACCACTGTTTTATTTTAATTTAACATTTCAAACACTTTGCATGGAGGCTTTGATACCACTGTAAGAACCCTCTCCAAATGGATTCTTGTAAATACAAATTTTCTGCCTTGTTTATGTTTGTTTTGATGAATGAATGTGGTATATTTGCAATGTTTGATGTGACAATATAATGCAACAAATAAAAGATATTGCAATAATAAATTTTCCAACTCCAAATTGAAATTGCATTGAAAATACACAACTGAAAATTCCATATTTTTATACCAGCTTGAATACTCAAAATTTTCACAATATATTGACAACCCAACTCATTAAATAACCCCTATTATTTGAGAAACTATGAAAAGGGAGAGAGGGAGCGGGCAACAAGGGAGCGAGCGGGAGAGCCCAAATTCAACTTTGAATGTGGGCGGGAGAAATCGGGAGGAAGCAGAATCCTCTGAGAATAGCAAGCGGGACAATGGAAAGTACATT
>MU222843.1:295365-320444 GCA_018584345.1 Thuja plicata
GGAAAAAGAAAGCAGTTTTGTGGAGAAGATGGGACCGGGATCGAGAACTAGAGCTAGTGTGAGGAAAAAGAGCCCAAAGGATGACAAAGAAACAGAGGAACTGAAAAATTCTGTTAACAACATGCAAATAATGGTCCTGGAAGCTGAAGAGATGGTTAAAGAAATGTAACTGTTTTCTTTTCTCTGATTTTCCTGTTTGTTCCCTTTTTGCTGTCCCTGTTGTTTCCTGCTTTTACTTTGGGACTTTTTTCTGTTTGTTTTGTTGTGCTGCTGTCCCTTACTGTTCTGTTGCTTTGGCAAAGATGTTTATGCTTTTCAAACTGTGTATCTTTTAAATTAGGTTGCAGGTCCTTGTAAAACCTGCTGAACTCTCTGGTTTTTTTGTAAAGGTTTCGGGTCCTTGTAAAACCTATTTTTATTAATCAGAACAATACCTAGAAAATCTATGAGTTACAATTAATGAAATCACAGGTAATACATGCCTGGAAACCCCCTAAAATCATGAATAACAACAATAGATAAATTCTTGAATAGACAAATTCTTGTAATATGATTTATAATTGCACAATAATATATTTAGGATCTGTAATTGATAAACCTTCAAACACATTCTCAAACCCTCATCCAAGATCTTCAAAATTTCACCAATTAAGCTCAAATATGACCACTCTATGTAGCCAACCCTTTAATCAATCTTGACCTGATTTTCCATAACCTCTGATAGCTTGAATCAATGAGAGTTTTCATTCCCAATGATCAAATATGGTTGAAACCCTAGCTGGTTCCTTCTCCAAGCAAGAACTCCAAAAAGCATAAGTCAAATATCATCCACAATAATGAGGTTGATTTGATTTTTGATGTGCTTTAATAACTCCAATCTCCTTAATAGTATTTAAATCCACTTTTAGGTTTTTAATAAAACTTTATAATAAGTCTTCAAACTTGGGTGCTCATATTCATGGGTTATAAATGCACTTTAATATCATTTAAAATAATATAACTTGTGTGCACATTGACTTTATAAAATACTTTAATATTTTGGCCTTCAAAATATAATCCATTAATTGCACTTTAAGTCACTTAAATGAAGGGTCATGGCCTCATTGAATATAAAGTGACTTTTTAACCTTATAAATAATTATTAATAAAGCAAACACTTTATTAATAATTAAAATAACACAACTCCGCAAATAATCATTATTTCTCAATTTCGTCTGAATATTAGAGTTAACCATTATGTCCACTGTGCACCCAACTACCTTACTAAAAATAGTAAGGGTCCATCTCTATCAACCCCTAACCTGCTATAATTAGTAAATCCCTGAATACCAGATCAATAAAGATGCCAACAGTCAATACTACAACAAAGGTCGATCCTGGTGCCCTTCCAAATATCGAAACTGCACAAAACTAACTTGTTATTAATAGTAAGTCCTTGAATAACTGCTCAAGCCTAGGATGCCAAAAATCAATACTACAACACAACATATTTAGGTGCTCTACCAAAAATAGAAATGTTATCTTTCCTAAAATAGATAATTACTATAAATAGTAAGTGTGCCAAACTAAATGAAATAAATAGCGATCTTGAATATCTACGACCACTGGGGTGGCAAATTGGACTCCAACTCTACCAACTGGACCCTCTGAACAACTCCATTAGCCTATGAGGGTCAAGAAATAGGCTAATCCTCTAAAAGTTGACACTCACAAAAAGGGGGACATTACAATCACAAACACTTTGACCGCATGAGCTTATATGAAAACTAAATCCAAAGACTTGGTTTCCTATTTATCATTTGTTCCACAATTATTTTATATCTTTCAATTCATCCATCACATTGTGAATCCTTTCCCTTAGGGATGTATCCTTCTCGAGCCTGAAAATCATCAATCAATCATCACATGATCTTGTTAATGGAAAGAACTACAGACTGAATGACCACTTGGGTATCCTACATACATCACACCAAGGGTTTTCCTCCAACATATGGTTTCCTTTTGATAATGGATCAAGAGTATGCAATTCTTTGTTCACTGGTTTTCCATCCTTCCATTCTTTGTTATAAAGCATATCCTGCAATCTGTATCTATCATTTTTGAATGGTGGTCAATTATTTTGGTTGTATTTTAAGTTATCTTTTCCATTACTCATTTAGAGGTTTTTCATCATATCGATAATCTTATCTAATTTATCTTCCTATTTGTACTGCTAAGGACCTTTTGGATTGAACAATTGAGTGTCTTCCCTTTTAGCAATTATTCCAGATGCCTTCCTATCATTTTCATTAGTTATAGCCATTTTGAAATCATGTGCTAAAGTATATGTATTATGAGATCTGATTTCATAGTTGGTCTTATTATCAAAGGCACTCTTATAAAAATCTATCAAAAAGTCATCAACAGGTCTAATATCTCTTGGAATCCTGTTCACTATTTTATTAAATCTTTTGTTGAATTTAGAAACAAATTCATTTTGATTTTTCTTAATACTTGTCAATTCATGAGATGCAAAGGAAGTATCATTATGATCACCAAATTTTTCTATAAATTGATTAACAAATTCAATCCAATTAGATATGGATCCATCTGGTAAACTTCTATACCATTCTGCCACATCTTCTATGAGAGATTGAACAAAAAGTTTCATATATACGTCCTCATTGTATTCATCAAGCTCTTGGAAAACATTCTTCAAATTCATGCAATGTACTTCAGCCAATTTTGATCCACTCCCTGAAAATTTTGGAATTGCAGTTCTTCATTCTTTTTTTATAGCATTAGGGTATCCCATTATGCCATAAAAACCAATTTTCTATATCTATCATAAGTCATTGGGGATCTATAATTGTTTCTGTTTTGATTATTTGTTCCTTGCCTCATATTTTGATGATTTAGATTTTGGAATCCTTGATTATTTATTCTCAGTCCAAAATTTTGGTTCATATTATAATCTCTTGGGCCATAATTTTGTCCTTTATCATTTTGGTATCCATTATACTTTCTTCTGCCATTTTGATGCCCATGATTTTTATAATGGTTAGATCCATTAGGTTTCCTCCTACTATCTTGGTCATGATTTTTCCCATTGTTTAGTTGTCCCCAATGACCACTCCTTCCATTTCCATTGATGTTCTTCTCACACCTTCCTCTATTGTCTGGTTCAAACAATGGATTAGTATGATCACTATTGAAAATGTGCTCCCCATTCTTTCTATGAGGAGGATTATATACACCATTTCTATCATCCTTTATCATTCCTTCATCTCTTGGTGATTTGATTGCAATTCTTTGTATTCTCATCTTCTTTAATACTTCCTCTGGTTGTCTCTTAAGAGCTCTGACCATCTCTTCATCATTTGAGTATGCATTATCTATTTCATGAAATATAACATCCCATTTTCTATACCTCTCCTCTCTATCGACCGCTTCCTGATTCATACCATGTTGAGGCTCATGCTCTTCCCTACCAACTTAAGAGAAAGGATTACAATTCTCATAATTATTCTCATGACTATGATGACTTGAATCAGGGAATTGCTTACAAACAAATTATTGATCATCCCTATCAGGGTGCATTATGCATGGTACATACAACATCTTGTTACTTGAATCCTTACTTCTCCTTGTTAATTCCAATTCAACAAAATTATCTTATCTTACAGACCTTATTCCTAACATAAATTTATCACTTATATGTTATAGAGTATCAAAAATAGAGTCACCACTTTCTTTAACATAAATAAATTAATATCTCACTGGTCTGGGTTCCTATCTCTAGTAGACTCTTAATCTTTAGATTATTACAAAAGATTCTAAGAGTTCTTCAAACTATCTTCACAGACAACTCCCCATTAGAGTCGCCAATCTGTTGGTGCTCAAATCAACAGATTGGATTTCCTATGGACTTGTCGATCCAATGATGGGAAACCCATGTGATCTGGCCAACTAACAGGCTCAACCCCAAAACAAGGCGGGAACCTCTTCAATTCTGGCTCTGCAGAACCAAGGCTGCTAGGCCTATATCTTAAACTTATCCTTCAATTTTAAAGGCCTTTTGTAGCCGATAGAATACACTCCAAAACTTCTCTCTCAAGGAAGGCAAAGGAACTTGAAATAAATCAACCTAAACACAATATGTTATAGATTGCAAAACTAAAATACTTAGAAATCATAAAAAAAAGTTTTAGTAAATATGACTGTGAGCTGAGATGAACATATGGATAAGATAATTTACAAAACTATAAACAATGAAATGAATAACTATAATCCAAATAATGATTAGATCAATGCCTTATTCTATCATGGGAAATAGAGTCAAAATCATCCCGACCCTATGTACAACCTTAGAGAGAGTTTGTAAGAGACTATCAACTCAACAATATTCAAATGAGCATATATCTTAGGATAAATTTGCAGTTTATTTCAATTGTATTTAACTCTTCAAATGACAGACCAATTAATTGTGGCTGCAATCAATTGAATTTAACCATAAAAGATGAAAAGACCAATTAAAAATATAACTGTAAACTTAATCAAAAGTGTGCGCATTCAAAATACTTTATTGAAGAAAATCAACATATTTTATCCAAGGGACTAATCGTAAATGAAGTTGAGTCAATTACCACAGATGAAAGAAAAAACACTTATCTTTATTGATTTTGAAAAATGGTACATCTAAGTTCATGTTACAGTTGTTGATCAAATCTATCCAATCTGATAATAATGATGACGATATTAATCCCCTTGTATTGATCTTGGTATCCTTATTTATATTAAGTCCAAAGGATGCGAACAAGCTTCAGAGAAATACATCTTTTCATAACTAATACCTAATCCTAAGATCAACAACTGAACATTAGGAGTTACAATAAAGGAATAATTAATCATCCTTGTTTGACAACAATCATCAACTGATTAGGTTTCATAGTAATAACTTCACAAATTCTTCGTAATATGTCTGAGATAATAATTAAATAATGCTTATGTATCATGATCATCATGGTGTATGTGCTGGAAACCTACCTATTGGGAGCACGCTCAGACATGCAAACATTAGAGATATAAATTAATTAAACAAACTAACATGTCTAAACATACTCTAAAACAAAGAATTCCATCACAACCTCCGATGAGCTGAACAAGGGCACCCAATGCCTTGTTGATTTTCTCTTAGAGAAGTATGTGGGTGTGCTCGCCCAACACAATATTAAAATACCACTTGAAATGCATGAAAAGGATGAGCTAATAAATCAAGAACAAGTATAAGGAACTTGTCTCAAGCTTTCACCATTGATAAAGATGCAAACACTACTACTAAGATGATATGCAAGATCTAAGCTAAGAAACTAGATTCATTCCATTAAACCTAAGATGTAATATCTAGATTTTCAAAATGAACTAAGAAAGCATGAAGCATAAACATGAACTAATAATTTCTAGAGCTAAACTAGCATGATAACAATGCATAAAATGGAGATGATTTGCTCTTGGCAATGGCCTCTATTTATAGATTTTTGGGAGGAAGGAGAGGGCTTGGATGAGGTGGAGCTCATGTGGCATCCACATAGGTGACACATGAGGGACACGTAAGCCATGCAAGAGGCCAAGTTTGCTCACACATGTGTGAGAAACTTGTGATGTGATGGGTCAAGGTGTACTTAAAGTACACATGCGAAGGATCTTGTAAGAGGTGTAAGAGTTTTTGTCCAATAAACACTTTTATAAAGTGTCATCAAGGTTGTAAGAAACCTTGTTGGAACCAAATTAGGATTATTTTGAAAAGTCAATATTTGGAAATTTTCCCACACATGTGTGAGCAAATAATTAGGACTAATATGTGTAGGAATCAAGAAATTAGCCTCATTAACCTTAGTTAATTAGTGAGTAGGTCTATTTGGCGAGAGTGATGTGAGGTAGGGTAGGATCTAGGTTCAAATTAATTTAATCCAAATTAAATTTAGATTAATTGTGGTTTAGTAGAATTAAGTCATGTGGAGGAATAAATAAATTTTACATTTATTTAAAAGGGATAAATGAGGGAAATGTATATAAATAATATTTAATACATTAAAATGGGTAATAATATTTAAATTAAGATTTAAATATCATGAAGGTGAATCATATTTAATTAAACAAATTAATTAGATAGATAGAAGAATATAACAAATATAATTAATTAAAATTAACTATAATATTATGGGAATATTAATTAAATTAATATAAAGATGATTTTAGACGTCTACATTTTGCCCCTCTTTGATGTGGGGTCAGAAGTGGCATCACATCAAAGAAAAGAAAATAAGATTCTCAAGAAAGGTCAAGAAAACCTAAGGCGACGAGGGTAGAGGAGTGTGCCCCCTCGAGAAAATAATGGAAAAAAATAAAAAATAAATAAAAAATTTCTCAAAAAAGGTAGGAAGAGGGGGAAAGAAAACCAAGTGCATGGCGTGTCCAAAAGAAATGGAGGGAAAACGGGGACAAGAGTGGGAAACAAGGAGAAGGACGGAAGAAACAGGTCCAAAGGGGCTATAAATAGTCCACAAGGGCCCAAAGAGAAGTCATTTTCATTCATGAAGAGAAAAAAAGATGAAAGAAGAGAGAAGAGATGGTGGCAATCTGAGAGCGTGCACAGCTTGGGGAGCAAGTTAGGACACACCAGCAGCCCGTAGACACAGGACCACCGGTGAGTAGTCGAAGACCTCTAAGTCATTTACACATTTAAGTTTTGAATTTGCATTTATGACACTCGTAAAGTGTGCAAAATCAACTCGTAATGGAGACAATAATCGCCTAACTGCCATCTGCGTAGACAACGATCGATAGACCACCGTCTTCGTAGATGGCTAATTAGTGATCGTCGTCTGCGCAGATGAAGATCGCTCGATCGTCGTCTGCGCAAATAGAGATCACTCGATCACCGTCTGCGAGGGCAGTGGGGAGACAAAAAGGGGAGCAGAGATGATAAATTAGGTTCATTGTCTAAGCAGAAAAGAGGCGGCGACCTAAACCACCATCTCCGCAGATCGACGACTGCGAAGAACTATCATTTATGCGGGTAAACCGATGTCTCCGCTGATTGACCCCCGAATAGAAGAAAATGGAGGTAAAAAGATCTGGGGGACCATTTTTTGATGCCCTGAATCAAGAAAGAGTGCTATCTAAGATCTGACATGGGTATTTGGTGGATGCATGAGGACACAATTACCTTTCGGGCGAGGGAGTGCTATCCAGCAACTATGGCGTTGGCGTAGGAGTTGACGGCGGAGGAGTGGGATTTAGTTACCTTGTGTAGGTTAGAGCATGTGCATCTCTAGACCCATTTGAGAGCGCACAATGCACTTATGTCGGCATTGATCAAGAGGTGGCATAGTACCACCTTGAGCTTTCACTTCCCCACAGGGGAAGCTACTATTACTCGATGTGTGGAGGATTTATAGAGTGCCGATTCAGGGGCTGATACCCGAGTACTATTTTGAGGGGTCAGAGCCATACATGGAGAGGGCCTTTGGTAGGAGATATATGGATATTCTGACGACATAACAATGGATGTCATGGGTGGAGGATATGGTGGCATGACTACGGTTGTGACGGGTGGCACTTTATTTGGCAGGTTTGGTTAGGGGATGGATGATGTTGGATCATGTAGGGAAGGGATTCCCTATCGACTGGGCATGGGTATTAAGCACCATGGTAGAGGATGGACAATAGTACTATTAGGCGTACACTATATTGGGTAAGTTATATTATGATCTACACATGTAGGCCTACCGTAAGGGTAAGGCATTAGGACCAAGATGTACTTTATTACTAGTATGGGCATGGGAGTATATAGTTGTCATATGCCCGATTTGCACACATGAGACCAGGCAGGCTTATGAGATATTTGCATGTAGATGCAGGCCACCGATTAGCTATGAGTCTACAGACTCGGTTGGGTATTGGCGGAGGAGACTAGATGAGATGGGGGACATTCAGTGGGCACCCCTGTGCAGGGTGCGAGACATGGGGCCATCAGGTCCCACAGCAGGATGGAGATGCATATGTAGAGGATGATCATTATGATTCGTACTACTTGAGATTTGTATAGACCAATTATTGGTTGATAGGACGTATGTCCTATATGATAGACAAATACATGTCATCGAGGGTGCAAAGATAGATGGGATAGGTGCAAAAGCTGTGCCTGATGGATTCCCTTGTCCTTTGGAGACACGAGAGATAAGAAACATTTGGGGGATTGGGGTTGATCTACGGGGAGATTGGGGATCATGGATGGGCATGACGGGAGTAGCATGGATCAAATCTTGAGAGTCGCTGCATGACACCGGAGTAGTACCAACATGTGCACAATGGTGGGCGACTCATAGGCTGATCAGACTGATGGTTCCTGGAGTAGTGCAGGAATATGAACAGCTTGGGCAGGGAGAGGAGGGAGTAGGACAGGACGGTGACGATGATGATGAGGAGGGAGGAGATGGAGAAGGGGCTGGGGGTAGGAGAGTCCGGCTGAGAGTAGCGGCCCAGAGGCGACGGGGAAAGGTAGAGATACCTACAGGGAGACAACCACCAGTTGTCCCAGACATATAGGGACATGGGCCACAAGTATAGGGGCCACCAGGACAGGGATAGGGACATGAGCCACCAGCAGGGTATGTAGCCCAGGATGTGCATGAAACTATATTGGCAGAGTGAGACAATCTTTAGACAGAGTTGTAGAGGGTACAGGGATTATTGGCTATATCTCAAGCGACTGAGAGTAGTTCACAAGCAGAGATATTGAGATTACAGGGACTATTAGCCACCTCGCATGCCACAACGAGCAGCTTACAGTCAGAGCTAACCTGAGTACAGGGGGCTTTGGTGGCAGAGACAACATGAGGAGATGGTGCATAGATTGCTTTAGACAGTCTGCAAGCATGGGTGGACAATGGAGAGTTTGGGATGGGGGTACAGGAGAGGAGCTGGCAGCTATGTCAGCACAGATAGTGACATTGATAGCGCAACGAGATGTTGTGTAGATACATGCAGAGGGTTATAGGGTAGAGCCATATATAGCTCACCAGGAAAGCACATCGACAAGTTTGGGGCAGGTGCTAGCAGATGCATTTGTAGTACAGAGGGATGCTGGCAGGAGAGGATGGGAGGTCATGTATTACATGACCCTATATCACAGAGTCATGTCAGAGATAGAGCGGGATCCACTGTACTCAAAGAGGTCTACATCCCAGAGTACAGGTTGGGATTCCCAAGGATTAGTGGGGTTACCACCCTGTCCTAGCAGGGGTGCGGGGCCATCACAGCCACTGTGATGACTCTTTCAGACTATTTTGGATACACATTTTTGTATGACATTATAAGACACTGATGTATGATGGAATCTATATATACATGGACTTTTATGATGGTGGTCTATTTTATGTTGACATGATTTTATGTGATGTTTATGCAGGATGGATATGATGTGTCATGATTGTATGTATATATATGATGTTTATGAATAACATGCAGGATGAGATGAATTTATATGATTATGCTGACCTATTTGTGATGCAGGGATGAGATGCATATGATAATTAATGATATATGTGAAATGCTTATAGATGGATGTATACCATGTGGAATGATGCAATGTAATGAATAATATGTGAATGTGTAATGAATGGTCTTAATGAATGGAACTATAATGATGGATGTAATGTAACTATAATGATTAATGAGTAATGAATGAAGTAACAATGCAACTATAATGATTAATGATTAATGAATGGACTTAGTGGATAGTAAATTAGCCTAATGAATGTAATTAATAATATAATGCAACAACTAGAGGAATGTAATGCAAAATGGGATATATGAGGACACAATTTTTGTGTGTATCAAATAGGTCTAATAGAATCACTTAGGTGGCTGGATAGGGGGAATAAACTGAAACCTTTCCAAGAGTAAAATTCAAAGTGCAATATGACCTAGCTAAAATGCAATCCTAACTACATGATGACAGTGAGATTTATATTGTGTTAATGTTGGAGAGCACACCCTAGTTTGATTTTGCAAAAGGAGTTATGCACCATGTGCTAGAAAACATGAGTGACATGGTTCCTTTGCATGGACTAGACTCTCACACAAATAGATTGCTAGGAACAAGGATGCAAGATAACAGGTATGATGAGACTTGTGAAATGTTGCTTGTGAGGAGACGCAATACATCCAGATCTTTTTAGGGATTTGACATGCACGAGTCCTACCCACAGTGAGGCATACATAGTCATAAATGAACATCAAACATAAATGCACTAACAATCTATGACAAGCAGATCATACCACAAATGATACATATTCAAACATGTACTCACCATAATGAACAAAGATATGAAAGATCGAGGCTATCATGAGAAGGCCACATTAAAACACAAGATAAAATCAACAAAAAGGCATCCTGACCAAGTGGTCATTCAGTCCAAAAGTTATTGCCTTGAACAAATTTGATGTGAGAATTGATAGAATAGCCAACACTGGAAGGATGCATCATGATGGGCAAAAGATTGATTGATTGAAATAGGAATTTGCTGGCAATTGCTTGTGAATAGAATGAAACTAGGAAAGTCAAATTGTCTGCTGATTTGTTGGAAACATTTGCAGTCACTGCGTCTAGAATAAAGCTTAGTGTTGATGGGGTAATCTCAGTCGTGCAGGAATGTGATTTTATTGCGAAAGTGGAAAACGGTCAGGGGACTACCTGCACAGATATGGGTAGTGAAGTTATTATGGAAGGTGATGGAGGTTGTATAAAAGATGGTGGAAATAGATGGTGGATGTGACTACACATGGTGCTTGAAATAGGTTTTCACCATGGTACTTATCCATTGCGCCACCGAAGTGGTTTTCACAAATGGATGATTTTATTTCTCTTTTGATTTTTGATATTTTTTTCAAGCCTTTATGTTTTTTTATGATTTTTGATTATTTTATTTTTATTTTTATTTTATTTTATGTTTTTGGATTTTCTGCTTTTCTGATTTTTTGGGGATTTTGATAGTTTTATGTTGTACAATGGACTGCTGAAGGATCAAGCATAGAAGTGCTTGAGATGTACAATATTTACAAGATCAGGGATTGAATCTCCCTCTAGTGAAGAAATCTAATAAGCGTTGGACCCATACTTTGTTGTGATGATGAAGGGCCCCAACCAATTAGCTTCAAACTTTCCTTTCTTGTCATGGTTCTGGAGGTTCTTCATATTGTGTTGCAGGACAAGATCACCAACCTCAAACTAATGAGGTTTAATCCTTTTGTTGAACTGGAGGCGTAGGAAATTTTGATATACATGAAGGTGCTTTAGGGCATTGAGGTGTCTTTCATCAAGGAGTTCTAGCTCTTGCAAGCGAGCAAGTCTATATTCTTCTTCGGACAACATATTCTTGAGAGAAATTATGAGGGAAGGTAGCTCAATTTCAATGGGTAGAATAGCCTTGGTGTTGTAAACAAGGGCAAATGGAGTGGCTCTAGTGGGGGTTCAAATGGAGGTGTGGTAGGCCCAAAGGGTGGCATTAAGGTGAAGGTGTTAATCACGGCTAGCTTCATCGACTATTTTCTTGATGATTTTAAGGATAGTCTTATTTGTAGCCTCTGCTTGACCGTTGCCTTAAGGAAAGTACTTGGAAGAGGTATGGTGGGTAATGCTAAATTTCCTACATAGCTCTGTGACATACTTATTTTTGAAAGGTCCTTCATTATCAGTAACGATGTCCTGAGGAATGCCATAGTGACAAATAAGATAGTTCAAAATGAACTTTGAGATCTGTTTTCCAGTGGTGTAGGTGAGAGGAACAACTTCGAACCACTTGGTAAAGTACTCAGTAGCGGCAAGGATGTATTTATGGCCATTGGAAGAAATAGGGAAAATCTGGCCAACAAGGTTGAGACCCCAGCGGGAAAAGGGCCAAGGGGTGATGGTGGGCTGAGGGGATCGGGATGGAGCATGTATCAAATTTTTGTACTGCTGGCAAGGTACATATTTCTTCGCATAGTTGTAAGCATCATGTTCCATAGTAGGCCAGTAATATCCAGTGCATAACAACTTCTTGGACAAAGTGAGTCCCACAAATTCCTTGATGTACCTCCTCTGAGGACATTTGTGCTTCATCAGAATTCAGACACCTTAGCAGAGTTCCATCAAAATGCTTTCGAAAAAGGGTATCACCGAGGATTGTGTAATGAGAAGTGTGACAAATGAAGGTTTTACGTTGATTGGGGGTTAAGGCAAGTGGGGTATGTCCATCATGAAGGTAGGAGTATACTTCTTGGTACCATGGGGAGTTAGGATCAACAATTTCACACACCATTTCAGAATTCAGTTTGTCATAGGCAGGGACCGTAAGATTCTCAACAAGAAATTCACATCGTGTATTATCTTCTGGCATGGTGATCAGGGACCCGATAGTAGCCATGGAATCAACTGCTTTGTTTTTTATGTAGGGGATTTGTTGGAAGACCAATTCAGTGAAATGTTGTTTGAGGTCCTCAACTGTACGACGATAGGGAAGCAAATTATCATCCTTTGTTTAATATTCATCCATAACTTGTTTGATAACCAATTGTGAATCACCTAATACCAATAAACTAAGAATCTTCCATTGTATGGCCTAACAGAGTCCAAGTACAAGGGCTTCATATTCTGCAATATTATTTGTACTGGGAAATTATAATTTATAAGATTTAGGGATGAGATCCCCTTTTGTCCTTTCTGAGTAAAGGATCCATCAAAATAAAGTTTCCATGGCGTACTCGGGTCAAGATTGAGGATTGATTCATCTGGAAAATTTATTATTAGTGGATGTTTACCATCGACAAGTGCTTCAGCTAACTGATCTGCAATAATTTTTCCTTTGATGGCTTTGCAATCCACATAAACAATGTCAAATTCACTAAGGATCATAACCCATTTCATTGTACAACCATTAAGAGCAGCACGTGACAGGAGATATTTGAGTGGATCAATTTTGGAAACAAGGTGAATCTTATGATTGAGCATATAATGTCATAGTTTCTATGTGCAGAAGACAATAGCCAAACATGCTTTTTCAATGAGGGAATAATTCAATTCATAACCAATATGAGTCCTGCTAGGATAAAAAATTGCTCGTTCTTTGTCGGTATCATCTAATTGTGCCAAAAGGGCTCCCAACGCAACCTCTGTAGCAAATATATACAAAACCAGAGGATGTATAGCAACAAGTGGTACCAACACATGTGGATTAGCCAGATAGCCTTTTAGCTTTTCAAATGCATTTTGACATAAGCATCCCATTGGAATTTGATAGTCTTGCGCAAAAGATGAGAAAATGGACGCACCTTATCTACCAGCTGTGACATGAATCTCTTGATGGACTACAATTTTCCTTGTAAGCTGCATAATTATTTCAATGTTTTGGGTGACGACATCTCTAGGATGGCTTTGACTTTCTTTGGGTCAACTTCTATTCCATGTCGTGACACAATATATCACAACAACTTACCAGATTGTACTCCAAAGACACATTTCTTGGGATTTAGCCGAAGCTTATACTTTTCTAATTGCTAAAAAATGGTAGTGAGGATAAGAATGTGTGATTCGTGTGTCTTAGACTTACCCAAAATATCATCCACATAGTCTTCCATGATGACATGCAGGAGATCATGGAAATGGTTGTCATTGCTCTCTAATATGTGGCGCCAGCGTTCTTAAGGCCAAAGGGCATCACCTGATAACAGAAGGTACCCCAAGGTGTCATGAATGCAGTTTTGTGTTAATCTTTTGGTGCTATCTTGATATAATTGTAACAAGAGAAGTCATCCATGAAGGACAACATCTCATGTCCAACAGTCAAATCCACTATAATGTCAATATTTGGGAGTGGAAAATCATCCTTAGGACATGCAAGATTTAGGTCTCTGAAGTCAGTGCAGATGCAAATGCCCCCAGCAGGTTTGCCTACTGGTACAATATTAGAGACCCATTAAAGATAGTCTATAGGTCTGATTACTTCAGCATCCAACATCTTTTGAAGCTCTACTTTGACTGCCAGTGCAACTTGCAGATGCATCTTGCGGAGTTTTTGTTTAACAGGTTTCACATTGGGATCCACAACAAGATGGTGCATGACAAGATCTATATCTATCCTGGGCATGTCCTTGTAGGTCCAGGAAAAGAGATTTTATGTTTATGAAGGAATGTTTTCATGTCTTTCTTTTCTTGATCACTAAGAGAATTTGCAATGTAAGTGATGTGTAGATCTGCTTCTGTGCCCAGATTGATCAGGATAGTGTCTTCGATAATCATAGAGGACATTTCTGGTTCTAATGATATGAATAGAAGGTCAGCTTCTCCCTCCTCTAGCACCTCATAAAGGTTTTCACTAGAGGATGCATCCTTTATTTTATCTTTTTCTTCATCCGAAGGTGCCTGTAAGAGGTTTTCACTAGGGGATGTTTTTGTATTTTCATTTTTTTTATTTTTATTTTCATTGTCATTTTTGCAACTAAGAGAATTGACCTAGCTACCAAAGTAGGCTTGCTCACTGTAGTGGATTTGATGTTCGTACTCTAAGAGATTCTTAAGTCCAAAGAGAGCTAAAACTGCCTCATCTGAATCACAAACGTCCAAAGTTAGTGGTGAATCTTGCTAATCCAGTTAATTAGTTCAGGGTTTGTGAGGGGAAGACGAGGGGATGAAAGGTTAGTTTGGGTGATAGTGAAGACATGGTTAAGGTCGTCAAGGTCATTTTCAACATATTGGAAAGGGATTTCAAATAACTCTTCTTTAGTGTCTGAATCTGAGGTGGCTAAACAATAATCCTTAGCGAAGTTAGTCTTAGTTTCTATGGAACCCAATCCATGTCCTCGAGGATAGCCATTTGCTGTTATAATTTTCTTCTTACCAGTTTCATTAGCGCCAAGACTAGTACCATGATACCCCATGCTTTCAACAATGGGAGTAACCTTGATATACTTTATTTTAGGGAAGGTCACAAGTTTTTCTTCTTCATCATTGTAGAGCCAATCAAGGACATTGTATTCCATGTGTTCATCTGATAAGGACCCCCAATGTTCAAAAGTGGTTGTTTTTCAATGCATGAGCTCTTTCTCTTTAGAGGGAGGTAATGGTGACGGTCTCCATTAGGATTTTGGGGACAAAGGGAGTTGTCCGATGCACAAAGCACTTTCAAATTTATATTTTACCATGCCTTGGTCTTTAAAGGTGGTCTGTGTTCCAGAGGCTTTGTCTTCAGTGACCTTTTCCTTTCCCTTGGATTGATCAGGTTGTGTTTCTGATGTCTTTTCTGGAACTGAGGAAGTTCTTGGAATAGATGTTTCTTTATTGAAATTTCGACCAAACTCATTCAATGGAAAATAGTCGGATTGTTTGCCTTCTAGTCTCTTGCAGTATTGAAAGGGCTCATGATCTCTGGGAATCCTGATTTCTCTGCCATGATGTGGGAACTTGAAACATTGATGATAAGTAGAGGGTACACCTTTGATAGCGTGTATCCAGGGTCGTCCCAGCAAGATATTGTGTGGTAGATCCAGATCTAGCACGTGGCAAACAGTTTCAATCAAGGTTAGGCCCACTTGTAAGGGTAGTGTGATCAAACCCTTACTTTCTTACTCTCTATCATCATAGGCCTTTATTTTGATTCACTATTCTACATCCAGGAGGTCCTCAAAAAGACTGATGTTACGAATTATTTTCAATGTGCACAAATTTAAGCCAGATCCACCATCTATAAGGACTCTTTTTATTTTAGTGGATTGGATTTTGGCTTCGATATGGAGGGATTTATTATGATGAAGGTCAGGACCATGAAAGTCTTTATCGGTGAAGACAAGGTGCTCTTATGCAACTAAGTTCCCGATCATAGCTTGGAATTGGGCAGCGTTGATATTATCAGGAACACAAGATTCATTTAGAGCATCTTCAAGGATTTCTTTGTGAATTGGCGAGGTATGTAGGAGTTCTAGAAAGGATATCTGTGCAGGCGTCTTTCCTAACTGAGCCAATAGGTCATAGCATGAGGTAGGCCGATTAATGGTAGATAGTGCACTTGGTGGATTTGCAGATGTTGAAGGTTTATCAACAGCTTGGAAAGTGACTCTGGGTCTGCGTGTGGTAGCATTACAATTAGCAGCTTTGAGGATTATGGTGTTGACATGTGTGTCAGATTCTTCAAAGCAGCCACAAAGAGCATCAAACCCAAAGATATCATTTTCTTCTAGACTCCCACATGTTCGATCATTACCTGTGATAGTATTGGTAGAGTAATCATATGGGATTGCGTTGGATGCATTGTTTTGATTGTGTTGTGGGAAGGGCTGATAGTAGACTTTAAGTTTTGCATTGGATGAGGATGCATTTTGGCCTTCAACTTTGATTTTTCCATCTTCAATAAGATCTTGCATAAAGTGTCTGAGCTTCATGCATTTCTTGGTAGCATGTCCTTTGATGCGATGATAACCACAATATTCATTGTCTCTATACCAAGTGGGTTTGGGTTGATTCTCATCAAAATGTCGCGTGTTTGGATAGATTATCATTCCTTGATCTGCAAGTTGCTTAAAGATCACATGTAGGGGTTCTGCTAATGCTATGAATTATTGTCACTGCCGATTGTTGTTGTTTTTGTTGTTACGAGGGAACATATATGATTGGTTGCACGGTTGTTGCTGATTGTTGTTTTGATTTTGATTGTTCTGATTCTAATTTTGATTGTTGTTGCGATTCTGATTTTGATTATGATTGTTGTTGCGATTATTTTGATTATTATTGTTGGATGCCTGAACAGTTTGAACATGCTTGGCATTAGTCACTCCATCATTGACAACTCCTTTGTTTTTACTCCAGAATTTTGGTTTATCATTGTTGGAAGGAGTATAATGTTTGATGCTACATTTTTGCAAAAGGCCATCTTCAATGTCTTTTCCCTTATTGACAAGGGATTCAAAGGTGTCAGGTGAAGCCATTTTCATTTAGAATGACATCTCGGAGATCAATTTCTTTGCGAAGATGTCAATTAAGTGACTATCAGGTATTTTCCATGGCATGCGATTTGCAATATGTCTCCATTGTTGTAAGAAACTAGCAAAGGTTTCTCAATTCTTTTGTTTAGTATTGCACAAATCATTGAGTGTTGCTTGATGCTCAATGGTATATGAATATTGTCCAACAAACTTATTTGCAAGATCAAAGAAAGTAGAGATTGATCCATAAGGAAGGGCCATGAACCATTCTAAAGCTGTGCCTCGAAGACTCCTAGTGAAGAAGCCTTTTAGGTTTTTTTTTTATAGGAGACTTCTTGACATGCGATGTAAAATTCTTTGAGATGTTGGAGAGGACACGTTTCACCTTTGTATTTCTCAAATTTATGCATCTCAAAGTTTGGGGGGAATGGTTGCATTGTGATGGACTTGTCAAATGGATAGGGACAAATCTCCTCAAAAGAAAACTCCTTTTTGCCCCCATTTTGTAAACCATGCACAAGATTTTTTAGTTCATTAACTTGTTGGGCTAAATCTGGAGCATTATGCAGAGTAAATGGTGGCACATAAGCTCCTTCTCCTCCAAATTGTGCAGCTAAAAACCCAGTGGAGGTCATACCAACTGTAGGAGGGGGTATATATTGATAAGCTCTAGATGTGTTGGTTTTGGATGTCTTCATGCCCATTGTTTGAAACATAGATGATGTAGGAAAAGGCATGGAAATATGCCCTATGTTGTTGACATTAGCGCTTGCTCCTTGAGAGGTATCCATTGTCATGTGAGTGCTATTGTGCGTAGTAATGTTTGGCAAAATGCTTAGGACTTGTTGAATTTGTTCTTGTGTCAACTAGACTGATGATGTAGTTGTTGATATAGGTGTTGACATAGGTATTAACATGGAAGGTTTGCGAACAAATCCTTTACCGGTATCATGTGATGATGTAGCATTTGAATTGGAAGACATGGTTGTGGTAGCAGCTGCGGCTTTGGTGATGTTTCGGGTAAGGAGCGATTCATCAAAGTTGGCGGGCACTGTGATGCCATTTCGAATGAGATTCAAGAAGATTTCACCATTGTTTTGACTAATGGCCTTTTCAACCATTTCTACGTTATATGGATCTCTAAGAAAATCATTCACTTGTGTAGGTCTTTCTTCTTGATCCACTAACTCAGTCTCTTTAGGTTCATTGGTTATGTCATCAACTTGAGCTGCATGCCCTTGAAAGAATTGATGGGCAAAAGGATTCTCCTTGTAGGTAGCGTTGTTGAGTGTTGCACACCTCATGCTTCTAGCTTGGGATCGAGTAACTACCATACAATGGCATACTTAGAAGAATGGGAGACTAGAAGATGTAGGATTGAGAAATGAAAAGGGAATGGAGCAAAGATCTGATTCTTGATTTGATTTGAATAGATTGATTGGATTGATTTATGATTGAATAAGGATTGATTTTATTAATGATTGATTTTAATTGATTGATGATTGATTTTGATTTAAACGTTTTTGGAACAAAACCTAGGTATAACAAGACTTTGTGATGATACAAACGCAAAATGATTAAATGATATCTTTTCTACTTGAAGATAAACTTGTGATCTTAAGCAAAATGAGATATCACTAATAGATTTAAATTACTCAAGACAGACTGATGGTCTACAAGCAATGTTGTATTTGTTTGAGGACGAAGGTCTGTAATACTTTTGATTAAGGTCTTTCAACCTAAAAGGGATTGATTTGATTTGATGTAAAGAGGTTTGATCTAGTGCTCCAAGAGGAAGAATGATGTTTGATGATGATGGAAGAATTAATTTTAGAAACAAGAGGCTTGTCTAATCATATTACTCAAGGGTGACAAAGACACGGTTGATAGGATATTTGGCCATGAAATTGCAAACTTTGTTGGTGTACATGATTTTGTCGATTTTCTCACAATACTTGATTTCTTGCTTTAATAATGTGGAAATGTGTTGATATTCTTTGGATTTACGAGTGGTCTCTTTCTGTTCTCGATAAACTGGAGGTGTTGGAAGCTTAACCTTCTTGTGTTTCTTTGAACCGATCATGTCATATGGGAAAAAATGGCTTTTGACTGGATGTTTTAGAACAAATGGTTTCAATATCCCACTAGAGACCAAATTTTAAAGATTTTGAACCTCATTGTTTTTAAACAGAGATGACAGTCTCAGACGCAGACGATAATATGTGCAAATGATGATCTACAAAGACGACGATCTGTGAAGACGTCAACTCTAGAGTGGAGACAACAGTCTGTAATTAGGATAATGTTTTGATGTTATGGACAAATTTTTGATTTCAGTTTGATCTTCAGTGGATTTGTTCAATGGAAAGAACCAATTTCAGCATAATCAAACCAGAAAATAACCAGCATGTGTCTCGAAAACAATCCAACAAGGGACAACGCAACCTTGAGGGATACAAGAAAGTGTGACTTAGGGGAATTTTGATAAAATTTTGATATTTCATTTGTGTATGTTCAAGTGAATTTTTCAAAGCACTTATGTTTTTACGTGGTTTAACACAATGAAGATAGTACAAATAGTAGCTACCTTAAGAAATTGGCTTCACATGAAATATTATAGGCCCATTGCTTTGTAGTCATTTGGCTCACATAGTAGTGTCACCCCCAGAAGGGCGCCCATGTTTTTGACTATTTCCAGGTATTGTTGCCGTGCTATGAAGATCTCTTTCGCAACACAATACCTTGGGACACATATGATGGGAATTTTGGGGGGAGAATCTTCCCTCCCCTTGCACTATAATAAGTCACCGTTCGGAGGTGAATCAGGTAGCTTCTATGCCTAGAGTTCTTGGTAAGGATCTCCATTAGATTGTATCTTCTATGTCCGCGCAAGCATGATTCAAGCGTATAGCCCCATAGAGCATCTTGACAAAAGTGGTCGCATAAACATGATTGAGACTGCGAGGCCGTATGTTAGACAAGAGCCAAGTATAAGCTCAAATGCCAACTGACTCCCGAGGCTTTAACACCAAGGAGTAAATTTGATTAACGTGAGTTGGAGTGGTGTGTCTTACACCTCATTCTCATGTGGGTCATTCCTGGGAGATATTTTCCTCAACCAGCAGGCCCAACTAAAGGATTAACTTGAAAACATGGATTGGCGATGAAAGGGGTCTAGATTTATGATTTTCACTCAAGGGGAAAAGAGTATACTCTCCTACCTAGTGTCATTTTCTCCCAAACACGCCAAACACTTGTTCCTTCCCAAAAAGACTTATTTGTTTAACGCAAAATGAACATGTCTAGGTTTTTGATCTTCCAAAAATGGAAGAGAGCATACTCCCCTAGTATTTATTTTGCAAAATACAAATAAAATCTCCTAATTAATTTAGGTGCCTAAATAAAAGATTATGTTAAAAACATGATCATTTGGTTGAATTCCTGCAATGCAACCTGCAAAACAAATGTGAGTAGTTTTTGAATTTATGTCTTCTCCAATCGTCCTACAAGCACAAAATTCAGTAGTTTTGATGTTTGTCTTCAAAAATGGTGCTGCAAAACCTTGAAAAAGATTAGTAACCCTGAAATATGCTAAACAATATTAAATCATAACAAATATGCACAGATGATAGAGTTAGAGCGCAGACGGTGATCTGCGCAGACGACAGTCTGTCAAATAGAAATTGATACCTGTCAGAAGATCCAAAAATTGCAGACATCAGTTTCAGTGCGCAGACGACAATCTTCGGAGACGGTAGATAACCTGCACAGATGGAGAAACACAGACAATCAGCTGATAAAAAGACTTAGTAAACATAAATATTTAATTTTTTACTGATTTTGACATCGTTTAACTCTTAAAAATTAACACCCTATCAGAAAATTGAGAGTTAGAAACCTCAAATTTCAGTAAAAAGCATTTTAAAATAAGTTTGAACTAAGTCTGTATTTTATGGCACAGAGACGGCTGTCTATAGGCACAGACGACAGATCGGCACAAACAGCAATCTGCGCAGACGGTGGTCTGGGAACGCGGATGACAAAATCAGAGCAGAGACAACTCTACATAAGAATTTTCCAAAGTTACGGAAAATACACAAAAATTGTTAGAAAATTGCAAATTAAGGGATGTGGGTCCCACCGGGTGTGCCAAAATGTATGTGTTGAAAACCTACTTATTGGGAGCACACTCAGACATGCAAACATTAGAGATATAAATTAATAAAACAAACTAACATGTCTAAACATACTCTAAAACAAAGAACTCCATCACAACCTCCGATGAGCTGAACAATGGCACCCAATGCCTTGTTAATTTTCTCTTAGAGAAGTATGTGGGTGTGCTCTCCCAACACAATATTAAAATCCCACTTGAAATGCATAAAAATGATGAGCTAATAACTCAAAAACAAGTATAAGGAACTTGTCTCAAGCTTTCACCATTGATAAAGATGCGAACACTACTACTAAGATGATATGCAAGATCTAAGCTAAGAAACTAGATTCATTCCATTAAACCTTAGATGTAATATCTATATTTTCAAAATGAACTAAGAAAGCATGAAGCATAAACATGAACTAATAACTTCTAGAGCTAAACTAGCATGATAAAAATGCATAAAATAGAGATGATTTGCTCTTGGCAATGGCCTCTATTTATAGATTTTTGGGAGGAAGGAGAGGGCTTGGATGAGGTGGAGCTCATGTGACATCCACATAGGTGCCACATGAGGGACACATAAGCCATGTAAGATGCCAAGTTTGCTCACACATGTGTGAACAACTTGTGATGTGATGGTCAAGGTGTACTTAAAGTACACATGTGAATGATCTTGTAAGAGGTGTAAGAGTTTTTGTCCAATAAACACTTTTAAAAAATGTAAGAAAGTGTCGTCAAGGTTGTAAGAAACCTTGTTGGCACTAAATTAAGATTATTTTGAAAAGTAAATATTTGGAAATTTGCCCACACATGTGTGAGCAAATAATTAGGACTAATATGTGTAGGAATCAATAAATTAGCCTAATTAACCTTAGTTAATTAGTGAGTTGGTCTATTTGGTGAGAGTGATTTGACGTAGGGTAGGATCTAGGTTCAAATTAGTTTAATAAAATTAAATTTAGATTAATTTTGGTTTAGTTTTATTAAGTCATGTGGAGGAATAAATAAATTATAAATTTATTTAAAAGGGATAAATGAGGGAAATGTATATAAATAAGATTTAATACATTAAAATGGGCAATAATATTTAAATTAAGATTTAAATATTATGAAGGTGAATCATATTTAATTAAATAAATTAATTAGATAGATAGAAGAATATAACAAATATAATTAATTAAAATTAACTATATTGTTATGGGAATATTAATTAAATTAATATAAGCACAATTTTATACATCTACACACGATACTTCAACCATATACTTATCTATAAGCATCAATATAAACTCTGCATGATATCAGATATTATTTCTGGTATATTAAACAACTTCGTTGACAAGAATCAAATCATTAAAGTTGTCAACCTCCTTTTGGCATCATATATCTTCACGAACATTCTTCAACAAATGTCTGCATGTAATTATCTTTCTCAGTCGCGAAGATTGCACTATCTCATCATTATTTATATCCATGGTATCTTCCACCTTTGAAACCCTGCATGATAACGTCGATGATGTATTAAATAGTATACAAAACCCTAAGACATATAAAACATAATTAAAAATATTAAAGTAAAACAAAAAAAATTATGTCACATTGTCGCTTAAGCTTTCTGCTCTTTTGACCATCGAAGAAACGTGTCAAGATCACGTAATACCTTAATGGATAAAAGTCTTGCATCTCTTGATCAAGGGAACACACCCGTTGTTGATGCTTTCTATGCTTTAACTGATGATTACGTTTATCATAGTCTGTGGGTCCAGGACGCGTGTCAACATGTCGTGATGTCTTAAAGATTAAATAATGATCATCTTTCACTTTGAGGCATTACGCTGGCCTTTGATCCTCATCTTACTTAACCCTAGATTAATATTTGAGCTTTAGATAATAATCGATCACCTTTTGATCTTGGTTAAAACAACATCGTCAATTAGACCCATGTGCTAAATGATGAGAGCTTTAGTAATCCGCTTTTTAACCTATCTTATAAACTGATGTGAATCCCCATCATCTGCTACCATATGTATCCTTGTTGTCTCATCCTCAGACTTTGGCATGCTCAGGACACATGTCGCATTGTCACGTTCCCTTAAAGACTAAAGGTCATGCATCTTAGCTTCGAGGGATAACGCCCACCATAGATCTTGTTTGATGTTTAACTATCGATTAACCTATCTTAGCTTGTAACCCTAGTGGGGCTGGGACACGTGTCATCATGTCACGCTCTCGCAACAGATAAAGACTTGTATCTTTTTATAGCGAGTTAACATTGGTCGTTGATGTTGTTTGATCAAAGCAATGCATAAAAGTCAAGTATTCACTAAGTGACAAACTACACCGATGGAGTGCACACCATCGATAAAGACAGAGATAAAGTCACAGTGATACCCGATGATCAGAAGACAGTGTTGCTCGATGAAGAAGAATCACAGGATGCCCGATGAGCTAAAAATAGTGTTGCCCAACGAGCAAGATCCAATGATACCCGACGGACAGAGATCTCGAAGCTAACTGAAGCTGCACTGACAGAACTAGTAGTTGTCATCGGCGATGAACTACGGAGTTGACCGACAGAACAGAGAGATCAGAAAATGATAAAATATCTAGCTCGCAGAGCTAAAGGATAGACTTAACTGGTTGTTTTATTTGACCACAGTTAAGTAAGTGATTTAAAGATGATTTACATAGCTGGCAAGAAGATAACTATGAGATAAATCAGGAGTTAAAGCTGTAAATCTATTTGGCTGGATTGTTTTTTACGCCAAGAATCAAGAACCAAGAATTAAGGAATATCATGTCTATATAAGAGACAAGTATAATTCATTCCCGGAAGCAATCAGATACATGGGGGAGTGAACTGATAGAAGATGCTGAAGAGAAACTGATGAAGGATAAACTTCATGCAGTCCTGATCAATCAAGCTAAGGGAGAGCTAAAGAATTCTGCAGACACTGATGAACAGAAAAGCATAGCATCATAGAGCAGAAAGAGTTAAGTACAAAGGAATTGAATTGATACATTGATCAGAAAGATATTGTAAGTAAATAGATCTAAAAATCTGCAATTCAGTTGCATTAGAAATAGGTCATTTTGTTTTAGTTTAACCATTGAAGCATTAAGTCTCTTAACAGAGCAGGACTTAACAGTCATTTGTAATTGAGGTATATCCTAACAGATTACCAGAAGGTTGACTCATGATAGTAGCATTGGTCTTACCTAAAGCCTATTGACAGTCTAAGAAGGAGGTTGATTCAAGGATGGTAGTAAGATTTTCATAAAGCCTATTGACAGTCATGAGATTGATTCAAGGATGGTAGCGTAGATGCTAGATTCTAAGTGACAACCTATGTATAAAAATCCTCTAACAAGGTCGCACTTAACATTGTGTTTGTAACCTTTAACAAGGTTGGATCCTAACAAGGCTCACTTCAGAAGAGTGAAAATTTGGGGTACCGGTCCCAGTGGTTTTTCCCTTAACAGGGTTTCCACATTAAAATCCTTGTGTTATATGTGTATGGCTCATTACTTTGTTGTTTTACATTCTGCATATGCATTTATGGATTGATTGGTATACTTTGCATATTTACTGAGTATCGGTAAATACAGTTTACTACTTATTGGTTATCAAGGAGAATAAGGACAGACAAGGTAAACCGAAAGACAGTTATTTTATTTCAAAGGCATACATCTTGTAGGGACTTAATAATTGGAGAAGTATTGATTGGTGGATTAAAGTTTAAATTGGATAAATTTTTGAGGCCACTGATTCACCCCCCCCTCTCAGTTATTACTAATAATTGGTATCAAAGCTTGTGTGCTTAGAAGGAAGGTTTCAAGACCTAAGTAAAGATCATAAGATGAACAGACGAGATGTGCCCAAGTTGAACAAGGACAACTTTGCTTCATGGCAAAGCAGAATAAA
>MU222843.1:331881-343249 GCA_018584345.1 Thuja plicata
TTTGTTAATGCATTATCATTGACATTAAATCCCTGCAGTACTCTATTACTACAGTAGAGGTTGCTTGGGATCTATATAAAGCCAGTTTAACCATGCACAAATCATAGCTGTATATAAATGAACTGGGAAATCTGGTATACAATAGAGAGGAAAAGTGGAATGTTATAATTGCTTATAGACCTTTTTCTGCCACATTGCAAGATTTTTTTAGGGGATTGCCTAGGAATGTTTCAGAGACATCCTTTTATCCTAGATTCCGAAGTTGTGGGGTTTGCTGAATTTCATGGAAATTTCATCCATGAAATTCAAAATTCAGTGAACTTAAAAACACAAAAATTTGTTCTTGTTCGCCGTAATATTTGTATGGATAAAGGGCTTACCAATTACAATATTTAGATTTTTGATATTTAGGTGTGCTGATGCTGAATTGGATTAACTAAATTGGGGGGTTCCTCTCTCATCTGCTCACTATTCATTGTTTCATGTCATCTTGTTGTTGGAAACAAGCAAAGACAATACTATGGATGAACCAAATGAAAGGGGGTTTAGTAATAATGGTTTTTTGGTATTGCATAATGAATGATATAGAGATTTTGATGCTAAAGAATGAGATTCGATTTCAAAGTGCAATCCTTTGCCCCTCGACCCTCCCATCACCCAGCCTAGGGGAAGTTGAGCTTTGTATCCCATCTCCCAGTACATAGCAAGTGGGTTCACTGCAGACTGAAATCAAGGCTTGATCTATGCCCCCTCTACCTGATCAAAAGGAAAACAGCGACCCTACTTTTCTAATCATTATTGCCATGTGGAGTTCTATATTGGATTCTACTAGGAGGATAGAGCGAATTGGGATGGGGCCTGAACAATCTATTTTAATATTTTGTTTTTTAGTTAAACATTTCAAAAATATTGAAAAATTAGATTTTTAAATACTATATATTTATAATTTATATAACAGTAATGTTTAAATTAAATTTTTAAGCATAATATAGATTTGAGAATTAATTTATATTAATTTAAGATTTGTTATTAATATTTTTATTATTAATATTAAGCATTGATATTATATTATATTATATTATTAATATTAATAGTGTGTTGATAGTATATTATATTATTTATATTAATAGCGGGTTATATTATATTCATTCGTTATATTATTATATTGATTGCTTCATTAATATATAATATAATATTAAATGAATTGATATATTATATTATTATATTTAAATGAATTATATTGTAATTTACTGTAATTTTTTTGTTCATTAATTTTATTTTTTTATTATATACTATCAAATCCTATTTGAGAAATGGGGACATCACAAAAATCTTTTAGCAATATCCTTCAAATGCCTGAAATTCTGATTTGCAGCTAGAGGATTCTCCCCAACCCAAACATCATCCCAAAATCTGATTAGTCTCCAATTTCCAACTTGCCATTTTTAACCAGCTTGCATTAGGTTTCTGCTCTTAAGAATATTGTTCCATATCTTTGAGCCACTAAGATAACCAGGAGTCGAGAGGATTCTGTAGAAGTGTTCGGAATTTAGATATTTAACACAAAATTGCACCAGTCAGAATTGTTGCTTGCAAGTTTCCTCCCCATTTTAGTTATAAGGGCTTTGTTAAGAGTGGTCATTTTCCTAATACCCAGTCCTTCTTGACTCTTTGGTTTACAAACAATATCCCAATTAAAAAGGGCCAATCTCTTCTTTTCCTCCATACCTGTCCAAACAAAGGTCCTCCGGATTCTTTCAAGCTTATCTGCCATATTACCAGTAATCTTGAATAGAGGAAGTACATAGGATTATCTTGAAGTGAAGCTGCAAGTAGTTGGAGTTTCCTCACACTATTAAGAAGTTTACCTTTCCATCCCGCCAATTTTCTTTTGCATTCTTTTCAAAATTGTGTTCGAAAGGACGGGGATCACATCTTTGACTATAAGGGGAAGGCCAAGGTAAGTACTAGGTAGAACAACACTCTGACAACCCAAAACGGTTTTAATCTTATTTTGTGGCTCATCTTTGGTGTTGAAAAAATATAATTGCTTTTCTCATAGTTAATTCCCTGGCCTGAAGCCTTTGCATAATCAATAAGAAAGTCCCTCCATTCGCTTGTTTCTATAACCGAAGCCCTTCCGAAGAGGATGGTGTCATCAACAAGTTGTTGCATAATATAAGGGGGGATCGTGGAGGCCACCTTGAACCCTTGGATTCTTCCCAAATTGACCATATTCAAGAAGTTTCTGCTTAAGACTTCCACAAGTATGATAAATAGATGTGGGGATAGCAGGTCACCTCCTCTTATACATTTTTCAATTCCAGGGTAGCCCCGAGGAAGCCCATTGACCATAACCGAGAATCTAACCATTCCAACACATTCATTTATTAAGTTAATCAATCCTTCTTGAAACCCCAGCTTCATCAAAACTTTGAACAAGAACTCCCATCTAACTCTATCATAGGCTTTAAAAATATCAAGCTTGAGGACCATTCCTGTCATATGACATCTATCCGTAGAATTTATAATTTAATGAGTAGAGACCATTGCATCAAGGATTCGCCTCCCCGGAACAAATCCTTTTTGGTTACAATTGATAAAACCATCTAGGAAAGGTTTAATCGTATTCAGTAACACTTTAGAAAACATCTTATAAATAGTGTTATGTAATGCTAATAGGTCAGAAATCCCCCATTCTCTTAGGTTCTTGCATTTTAGGGATTAAGGCAATGAAAGTATTGTTTAGCTTCTTTTGCAGCTTACTAGTTCTAAAAAAATCTTTAATTGCCATAGTCACATCATAACCAACAATATCCTAGAACTCCTTGAAAAAAGTAGATAGGAAACCATTCGGGTCCGGGGCTTTATAAGCACCCATGGAGGAGACAACAGTCCACACTTCTTCAATTATTTGAGCAAGGATTTGGTCATTGTCAACAAGATTGAGAGCATGTGGGGGACCAGTGTAGAAGCTATTCTTCAAGGGTATGTTGTCTACTTACACTATCATCACTATAAGCATTTTTGAAATGGTTCACCGCTATTTCTCCCAATTGAGAGTCTTCAGTGATTTCTTGGTTCAACCCATTTTTGAAAATCTGAATAGCATTCCTTTTCCTGTGTCTACTTGTTGATCCGTGGAAAAGTGCAGAGTTTCTAACCATTCCAACACATTCTTTTATTAAGTTAATCAATCTTTCCTGAAATGCTAGCTTCATCAAAACTTTGAACAAGAATTCCCATCTAACTCTATCATAGGCTTTAAAAATATCAAGCTTGGGGACCATTCCTGGCATATGACATCTATCCATAGAATTTATAATTTAATGAGTAGAGACCATTGCATCAAGGATTTGCCTCCTTAGAACATATCCTTTTTGGTTACAATTGATAAAACCATCCAAGAAAGTTCTAATCCTATTCACTAACACTATTGAAAAAATCTTATAAATAGTGTTATATAGGCTAATCGGCCCAAAATCTCCTAGTCTCTTAGGTTCTTGCATTTTAGGGATTAAGGCAATGAAAGTATTGTTTAACTTCTTCTGCAACTTAGCAGTTCTAAAAAAATCTTTAGTTGCCATAGTTACATCATAACCGACAATATCCTAGAACTCTTGGAAAAAAACAGGTGGGAAACCATCCGGGCCTGGGGCTTTATAAACACCCATGGAGAAGACAACAATCCACACTTCTTCAGTTATTTGAGCAAGGATTTGGTCATTACTAGTAGGATTGAGAGCATGTGGGAGAGTGTAGAAGCTGTTCTTCAAGGGCATGTTGTCTACTTCCACCATCATCACTATAAGCATTTTTGAAATAGTTCACCTCTATTTCTCCCAATTGAGAGTCTTCAGTGATTTCTTGGTTCAACTCATTTTTGAAAATTTGAATAGTATTCCCCTTCTTGTGTCTACTTGTTGATCTGTGGAAAAGTGCAGAGTTTCTTTCGCCTTCTTTCAACCATTGCACTCTTGATCTTTGCTTCCAATAAATTTCCTCCCTTCTTAGGTTCTCTTTCCAGTTTCTTCTCAAGTTCTCTTCTTTGCCGTGTGATGTTTGCAGAAATCCCCCTTATATATTGAATCTTGTACAACTTCAAGCTTAGACATAAATTCCTTCTTCCAATTGAATATGTTCCCGAAAGTAGATCTATTCCAACTAGTCACTGCTTTCCTAATAACATCCAATTTTTGGGACACACGATACATTGCCGAGCTCTGCATAGGGGTGTTCCACCAATTTTACACATACTTTCAAGTCAGGGTGAGACGCCCACATAATCTCATAGCGAAAGGGAAGAGGTACAAGATTATGATTAGAAACAATCCTTGGGAGAGCTTTAAGGGTGACAGTACTGCCTATGTTCCATCTGACAAAGACATGAAATCTATCCAACTTCACTTGAATTTAGTTATTCCATTTCCTATTGTTAGACCAAATGAAAGGTTGTCCCATGAGTTCAATGTCAAAAACCCCTGTCTTGCTGATAAACTCCGCCAAATCTGACATGCTATCGGAGTAATCTGTTGCCCCTACCATTTTTCTGAAAGGAACAAGGGTGAATTGAAATCTCCAGCTACCATCCATAGGGAATCCAAATCATCGAGAATAATAGTGATCTCCTCACAAATCTCCTTGCGCATAGAGCGGGTATTAGGAGCATAAACATTGAATAAGTGCAATGAACAACTAGCAAAAGTAACTGCAAGGTAATTATGGGAGAATGAGTGAATATCCCCTTTGAGTTTATTAGGGTCCCACATGGTGATCACTCCCCCTGAGGCTCCGTTGGCACCACTTATGAAGAATGAAGAGGTCGACCATATTCTTGTCAGCAATACTAGTAAACGTTTGTATAGTAATTATCACTTCGTGTAGTAAAAGAATTTCCATTTTTTCTTCCAAAATACAGTTTCTCACCACATATTGCTTTTGATTATTGTTCAATCCCCTCATGTTCCATGATAGAAATTTCATTTTTTAAGTTTGGTATTTGCATGAAGGGCCTGCTGCCTTACATTAGCGATTTCCCTTGGCATTTCTTTCATTCTTGAGACCCTCTATGAAGGGCGACCTGTCTTGTTCTCTGATCCCACTTCCACTTTCTTAGCTCTAGTTTTCCTCTTCTAAGTTGTCCATTTTTCCTCCTCCGTGGGCAACAAGTTGCTAGTGGTTGCACTCGATAAGACTTCTTAGCCTCGGGGGTTTCTTTTTTCAATGTTGATGGTTCAATCCTTTCTAAAACACAATCATATTCAAGAGCCTTTGGGATCTCCCCTCTAGTTCTTTTAGCTTTTGGAGTAGAAAAAATTTCCCCTTCCTCCAAAAGGGTATTAACTGTAGGGGGCTGCCCCTCACCTTCCTGAAGCCTTGTAATGCTCTGTGTAGGAATTTGCTCCTGAACAGGGGAGTAAGCTTTGTCCGTAGTTTTCATTAATTTCAAAATCCCATCTGTGAAAGGATAGACCTTTGAACCATCCTTGGAGGTTAACCCTTCAACATTTTTTATTTTCCTCTATCAGAGGGGGGAAGAGCATTTATCCTTCAACTTTAGCTCCTTCGTCGGGGGGGGGGGGGGGGGGNCTCTGTATTCATATATAGCATGCCCTAGTTTGGAGCATCTATGTCAATAGATTGTAGCATTCTCATAGACCAAAGGTTGTGTCCACTTTCCTATTTTCGATTGCAAAGTAATGAAATTAGGAAGAGTTTTATTAAGAGCAATATTAACACAAAATCTGACGAACATTAACTTGGTCTTCGCTTTGATCATTTCACCCGTAGCCACAAAGTGTCCAAATATACTACCAATCCATTTGAAGATTTGTTCATCCTAGAATTCCAGTGGGAGTCCTTGCATCCTAACCCACATAGGAGCCGTCTTGTTGAGATCAACAACAGGGTCAAAACCTGGCTTCAATCTACATGGTGACAGGTAATGCTTTCCATATGCCCATGACCCTGCAAGGACCTTTTATTACAACAATGATCCTCAATGCCAACAGCTAGAGTAGTGTGAGAAGCACGATCAACAATTGAGCACTAAAAATAACATCCAGCTGATGAGAATGCCGCATGATTTGACTGACCGAGAGGAGATTAAGGGCCATGCCAGGAACATAGTGCACATTGAGGAAGAGGAGATGTCTTCCGCCTGACTGTATCTGGACATTGCCCTTGCCGACAATAGAGTACTCTTCACCACCTCCAAAAATAACTGAGTTAGTGTAGGAGGAGAACTCAACAAACCAATCACGCCTGTGAGTGAAATGGCGAGAAGCACCAGAATCAATGTACCAAGCAGAAGACTGTACATGGTCTGCAAGTCTTTTAGCCATGAAGGCAAAAAAGGCAGATTCTTGTTGCCCCGTGTGCTCAGCAACATTTGCTTGGGGCTGAAACCCTCCCTGCTTCCGCTGCTCGGAGGCCAATTTGGTACGACAGTCCTTGATCATATGACCAAATTTGTGATAGTAATTACACTGCACCTTTTTCTTAGAACCATCCTGAGATTGAGAAGGGCCCTTCTGTTGAAAGGACTTATATGACTGAAATTTGCCCTGATCCTTGTGAGAGGATTGGGTTGGGAAGGCCTGTTTTGAGGAGGACAAGGTGGTACTGCTACCAAATTGTTGTTTTCAATGATCCTGCTACAGAAGTTTGGTGCACTCTGGGAATTTCAGATCCACATTAGTCGAAGTAATGTTGAGAGTTTCTATGAAGTGCCCATAAGAGGATGGTAGACTTTTCAGAGTAATGACTACCATATCTTCTTCCTCCATTTTCCGACCGATAGCTTCAAGCTAATCGCGAATGTCTTTAATCTTTGTGAGATGCTCCTGTAAGGACATGCATTCATCCATTATGATGGAGAACAACTGGTTCTTTAGTAAGAATGCGCGACTTTTATCTGACGTCTTGTGCAATTCCTTTAGATACTTCCAGATGTTGGGAACAAATTTTCCAGAGGGAATCTGAGGGAGCTGATCATCGATGACAAAGAACTTGAGAAGCATGACAACTTCTCGGTTTCAATCGTCAAACTTGTCCTAATCTGCAAGAACAGAGGTCGGACGAGTCTTGGTGCCGAGAACAAGTGCATCCAGACGACGGTACTCAAAGATAGTCAACATGCGTTGCTTCCAGGTGTTATAATTGCGGCCGTTGAATCGTTGATTGCCTTCCAACATCAAGTTGGTGAGTGACGCCATCTTGCACGCTTCCCAATGTAGAGAAAGCGAGAAATAAAGAAGACGCGAACCCATAATTCAAAACACGAATCCCAATGCAAAAAACATAGGCTGAATCAGGTACAAACGTAAAGAAAATGAAGAAGTACTGCTGGAATGGATTTTGAGGTAAATTTTCGACTGACCCAAAAAAAATCGACAAAGACCTAGAAGAAATCTGAAAAAACCCAGAAGGAATCTGAAATCAGATTTGAAATCGGCTTGGCACAAATTTTGATGCATGGAAAACGATGCACCCAAAAAATTCGGAGATCGACCAAGTTGAGATCTTGAAAAACCCACCAAGAATCTGTAAGAAGATTTTTATTTCGGCAAAAAATCAGAGAGTTTTGAAAGAAACCCTAGCCGACAGTTTACACCTTCAAAAATTGCAGAACAATGGCGGATGTGCAGACAAAACGAATTGAGGAACCGGAATATTTCGTTGAGTGCAGACAAAGAAGCAAAAAACGACCATAGAAAACAGACGAAGTTGTTTGCAGAAGCCACGAAACAGTAATGGCGTCGCGCGGGGAAGGAGAGGCCAGTAATGGCGTCGCGCGAGGAAGGAGAAACCATGAACCAGTGGCAAAGAAGTCGTGCGTTGAAGGGGAGGCCACGAAACAGTAGCACAGACGTCGAGCAAGGAGGAAGAAACACTGAAAGATTCGGAAGCCGAGCTGCGAGTTGGAGGAGTATTGCGGGAGCTGAAAGGAAGAAAACCGACGGCCAAAGCCTGACCAGAGATCTAAAACGATAATCCTCAGATGTGCAGCGAACCCTATACGGGTTGTAAAACATAAATTTCAAGTTTCCCGGAAATTTCTTTTGAAAATATTTAAGTCTAAAATTTCATGAAGAAATTAAAGATTTTCCAAACCTATTTCGAAAATAACTCAAGAGATTTCAATAATGAAATTATTATTTTTCGAAAAAGCTAGCTCTGATACCATATTACAAAGTAATTGGTAAAATATGTTATGATATTAACAAGAGCATAAGCTCAATAAATAGGGAATACAAACTTTACAAAGAGGCAAGTCTCTAAAATAGAAACTGCCAGAAAGATCAGAGCCGATCTGAAGAAGATATTTACAACAAGATAGAATATTGAGCATTAATACTAAAAATAATAAAATATTATTCTAATACCTTTATCAAGTCATCTCCGGCTGGAAATTTGAATAAGAACAAACCACCCGACATGGCACTTGAAGAGACTTCCTTTCAAGTTCCAACGAGCTGTCACCCATCTTCTGACCATGTCAATCGTTGGCCTGAAGGAGAAAAACTTCCCCACCAATGTGTTGTTAATTGATGAAACTATTTTGTCCATCACAGAGTCCGGAAGCTGAATCTTCGTCCCTTCTTCTATTTGAATGCACTTTGGGAAAAAGTTGGGAGCAACTTCTCTGGTTCTCATTGACCAATGCACCTTTCCAATTAGTTTTTGGGGTTTCACCTTTGTCTCTTCCACTGCCAGTGTCATTGTTACTAGCATTCAAAGATTCCACATGGATTTCCTTCGGAGCGGAGCGCTAGGAATTTCCATAGAATGTTCCCCCAAAAGTTTGACAATAGGAGATTCCATGGAAAAACTCCCCTCAAGAACAACAATAACTTCGGGGGGAGGGTTTGCAGGTTAAGGGGCAAGGTCCCCTCCATTGTTAACTACCATGTGCAGTTGAGGAATTTGAAAATTTTCGAGCGGGAAGTTGCAGAGCTTAACCATAATATTGTTATATTATTATGGGTTTATTACTTGAATTTTAAAAAAATCAAATTTATATAAGGTGAATTTAATCATGATTTTTTTCCCCCTTTGCTGTACTTCATCTATATTTATCGGTGCTGAACACAAACACGAACTTGAACCATGTGACATAGCCTATGTCTCATAGACCATTGGTTTCAATGGTTGAATATATTACGTTTAATAGTTCATGATTAAACATAATTTTCATACTGCATCAATTTTTAATTTTTAATGTGGTAATGCTTTTGTAGCTGTGCTATTTGCTTCACCATGTAGCTATTCAAGAAGACTCAAAAAAGGTCAATTTTATAAGGCACTCCTCAAACTAAAAAGGACCAAGGTGGAAGTCAAGGCCAATCCAAATTTGGCATCAAAACTTTTTTAGGCACCGAGAATTGCTGACGTTGTCAGGAAGAACCTACATTTTTGAGGTTTTCATTTCTTTTTTTTCCAATAGTTGCTTTCACGAATATAATCTTTACTGTAAGCATCTTTGCATTATGTACAATTGGCCCAAATCAAAATTAAAAAACTTATGGCTTGACAAAACTTGACAGATCCAATCTTAGTTCAAACTTGGCAACTTGGCAAATCTTGATGAACGAAAAAGACTTAAGTTCTTTTAAGAAACATAAATTTCATGCAAAATACAATTTACGAAGTATATGAAATGAGTCCATAGAATGTTAAGAATTGTTATAATTTTTTTACTAGGTTTGAATAAAAAAATGGTAGAATATCAAATCAATATGTGAGTACAATAGCCAATAATGTGATGTGTCTCATGATGATTGAAAATCATCATAAAATTACAACTCAACACAATTAAGAAGAATTCATAACTTTCTCGTCCTGGTTTATATCCTAGTGATATATGGGGCCCTACTACGTGATCTAGGAGGTAATGACTCCTTAGTATTACCATCATCCTCAACTATGATGTCGTCTAATCTAACACCTTCTGCTTCTGCTGTGCCATCGTCCACTCGCCTCATAAAATTAACAATCTTATCTTTTATAAACATGTGGTCTCCATTGTGCATAGTCCAGTTGCTATATGGGTCAGTGCCATCCAAGTCAATTGCTTAATAATTATTATATGAGCCCTCCACTTTTTTGAGAGAGGGAAAAGGTTTAATTGCATAAACAAGAGGTCATTCAGATGCTTTTGTATCAACTTTTTGTGCTTTTTATGTGAACGACATCAAACAAGCTCCAATTTCCCTCACATTGATAAGCACAAGCACTGTAGGTTTGTGACAAGATTTTGGATTTTAGGTGCTCCAGTTTTGACCAATTAACTGCAAAGAATACATTCACAAGTTTGTAAGTAAGCAATAATTGCACATATTAAAGGTTTGAATTCAAAACCAAGATTATTCTTTCCTTGGTGCTTGGATGGTTCTTCTTCAAATACAAGTGGTGAAGTGAAGAGCCTTTTCTTAGCATTTTATTTTTTTGCAACTCTATGATAATTTGGTCCCTTGACCTCTTCTTTGGTTGTCGTCCCCTCAATGCATGTTGTGAAGACCTCCATAACTTCCCCATCAGCAGCCTTAACGTATTTTTTGTTAAAAAATTTGGGGTTGATTGAGGTGGCATGCAACTGCAGCTATTATGTTCCAAATGGATTTGATTTTCCTTTTTCTCCCAGCGTGGTGATAAAGACTATTTAAGATCCACAATTATAGGAAAGGCCAAAATTCTAATTGCTCAACTGAGGACCAGCTCTCATCATTTGAGATGTGAAACTGGTAGATGGAAAGTACCCAAAGAGGTATGGGAGGAAAGAACCTGCAATTTTTGCAGCAAAAGGGTGGTGGAAACGGAATGACATTTTATCAAAGAATGTGCAGCATATGAAGATATCCGCAGTCAACACGAAGACAACTTAAAGGTGAACAGTCTGAATGAACTTTTTGAAGAGGCAAGATTACACAAAACCACAACTTTCTTATTTCAGATCCACAAGAGAAGGGTCAACATGGAGAAGATTCAGCATTTAGATTACTTGGTTTTCTCTTGGTCCCTTAGACCGCTGGTCTCGTGGACGTCATTAAAATTCCCTCATTCATTCATCCCTTGTAATATTCTCTGATGGTTTTCTTTGCCTTGTCCATGGCTTTATATAGTTAATACATTTGTTTTAGAACTTTTTCCGCAAAGTGAAAAGAAAGCTATGAAATAACTCTTTAGCAGGGAGATAAAAACTAAAGGATACTATGATTCTTTGGTAAAAAATGGACATTAGTAAAGAATATTTATAGAAACTCTTTTATAAGGGGAGGAATAATTATTTATTTAAATAATTATTGAATGGAAACGTTTTTTTGGAAGGGTATGATGTTTTGGAAACCACCAATTATATAAAGCATTA
>MU222845.1:0-27079 GCA_018584345.1 Thuja plicata
TCCTCTCCCCTAGTATAGCCCATCTAAATTTTATTTTTTTTCTATCAGTTTCTTTTATAAAATTATAATCTTTATGTGTAAGAAGTACTTAAGAATTTCTATTATATAACCTAATTTAGTTAGGAAATTGTGTTGTAATGATTATAGACATTTATTTATTTGACTTAATCTATCCATGTGTTTATAGGTAATGTTCATTGGTGGAATAGATACATCAACAAATACATTGGAATGGGCAATGAGTGAATTATTGAGAAACCCAAGTGTGATGAAAAAATTACAAGAAGAAATTGATTCTATAGTAAAACAAGATGAGAAAATAACATATTATCATATTTTAAGAATGGAATACTTGCATTGTGTGGTAAAAGAGACGTTAAGATTATATCCAGTAGCCCCCTTACTCCTATCTCATGAATCTATAGAATCTTGTATTTTCAAAGGACCTAATAATGAATGCTTGATACCCAAGAAAATAAGGCTTATAGTTAATGCTTGGGCTATAGGAAGAGATTCAAAAGTATGGAAAGATCCCTTTGAATTTAGACCTGAGAGATTTGTTGATAGAAAGTGTGATATGATCAAAGATCCTGAGTTAAGCATGATTTCTTTTGGGATGGGAAGGAGAGGTTGTCCTTGTGCTTCCTTAGGCATTTCCATTGTTGAGGTTGCCTTAGCACATTTCTTTCACTACATTAAATGGAGAAGTGAAGAGGAGATAGATATGTCTGAATCTTTTGGAGGAACCATTCCTAGAAACAAGCATCTAATTGGTATTCCCACTTGGAGGTTAAGTCTAGAGAAAGTTGTTTAATACCTTTTCACTCAAATTATGTAACCCATTAGATTTATAAATGAATATTCATCTCATTATAAGATGAATAAAAATGAATATTGTAATGTATTTATACATGTTATTAATTAGACTATTTCAAATAAATTAGTTTATTTTATAATCATTTTACCTATTATGTTATGGTTCAACACATAATAATTTTTCTTTTATAACATGTTTATAAATTAAATTTATGCATTTTTTTTTATGCGAGAAATTAAATTCTCTCGAATATAATGTCTAACAAGTCCATCAAGTAATAGAATATTAATGTGTGCAGATAACATTAATTTAATATATTTTTTAATATTCTATATCTTTTTAATTAGTACATATAATCATAAATTAATAATTTTCAATATTCAAAATCTTTTTATTTTGTATGTCAATTCAAATATTTTATAATATAGAATATGCGTTCTTTTAATTATATTAAATTATAAAAACCTAATTTAATAAGTTTATAACTTAATTTTAATTAATGAAAAGGTATCATCACAACCCATATATATTAACTTACCTAATATAAAAATATTGAAAAAAAATCACTAGATATTAAATAAGAATCTGCAAACCTATGTTTTTATTAATTAAAAGCTATAAAGTAATTTTATAATTGCTTCCTATAATATTTTAAATCTACCATTAGTTAAGATGAGGTAGTTTGTAATGTATATTAATGAAATGTATTTGACAATTAATTATAATATTATTAAAGATTGTTATTCTTTTTATCTATTTATTAACTTATTTGGTTTTTCTTTTATTTGAAAACTACCTTACATTAAAATATTCATAAATATAGATTTAAAAAAAAAATCTTCAGAAGTAAATAATGAGCAATAGTTAGAATTTATTTTTTTATCAAATTAAATTTCAAAGTTATTTTACATATTATTTAGAACAAAATAGTAATATTACCTAACTATAGTTACATTATGAAAGAATAAAGTGAAAAAAGTAGTATACCTTTATATTTGTTTATCTAATAGATGTATTGATGTTGGTTGTGATAAGATTTAAATAAAGAGAGATTTATTGTAATATAGCTTATTTTAAAACTTATATTTTTCCATATTTAACGTTTATAAAATTTCAAGAAGGGTTAGGCAACTGCTTAGAGCACAATGATAAAGTTGTGAGCCTCTAATTTTGGAGGTCTTCGGTTCGAATTTACTAACTCTTAACAAATAATAATAATTAAATTTTGGCTTTGGCCCATTACCTATAAAAAAAAATATTAAGAAGGGTCAATGCTTGAAATGGAAAAATATTTTAATTTATTGTAGAAAGCGTCAAATATAACTCACATTAGAATTTCAAGTGTTGAAAGTTTGAATTAGTTCATAATTTACAATAATGACATTGATTATGTCAAGTTGGAATATCAATTTATCTTATCTCATTGCCTTGTGCCCAGTTTGACTATCAGTATAACTTTAAATATCATATCATAAAATTAGAAATGTATTAGCTTTGTGGGTCTTTGAATTTGTTGTTTTCTATTTGAAATGTTCTCAAACTGTCAGAACATGTCCAGAGTCTTTATATTAGAGAATTACTATTAGATCTTCATACTAAACATGCATAGTATGCACATTACTTTAATACATTGTAAATGACTAATGTAATAAATATTTGTACCATAGTTTTCCATTATATTAATATTAAGAATTGGAACTAGAAATCAGGATTACAAATTATCAACAAGTTATTTAAATGTTAGAATCAAGATGCATTATCGAAGATTATTACACAACACCAAAGCTCTTTTGTGATAATTAGTATATAATGAAGGGATGTAACATTTATATAAACAAAAAAAATTCTCTGTATGAATATTGTCATATGTCTCATAATGTTAGCATACATTTTCTTATAACGAGACTATAACTCTCAAGATTATATGGCATGAATCAATAAAAAATTATATTTGGATGCAACTTACATATAATGTATACACCTTTCATAGAGTATGTTCTAGCTTGGGGAGTTAATCTAAATATGTTGTGTAATATTTTGCTAAGGGAAAATTATCCTAATATATTTGTTAAGTCCAAGAAATATCACCCTAACACAGGCATTAGGGAATACTAATATCACATGGTAACAATGGAAACCTTCCTGAGTTGTGGGTGGACTCTGATTAAGAAGGAATCTCTGGATTCTAGGTTGGTTCCTATTTCATTTGGGATATCACCTATTACTGATTTATGATTGGAGAAAAGGGGGAAAGATAACTAAAACTTAATAAAATGAACTAAAAAGGTGATACACCAAAGCTTGATTCATATTTGTCATAACTTTAAACCAGGACGCATAGGACATACATTACTGAGATCTGCAATAACATTTACTACTCAATGCATAGGCTGACCTAAAACTCACTATTAGGGTTTAAACCACAAACAGTGACAATTCTACCAACAAACATGCAAATTCTGGAAAAGGTTACACTTTACAACCTAGAATAGGAATTAGATCAATTCTCTAATCTATGCTACAAAACACATTACACTTATATATAGAAAAATTGAAAGGACTGATAGCAGAAACTCAAAAAAGTGTATGAATAATGGGGACAAGCTTTATTATCTTCAAAATATGCAAAATAGTTACATAAGAAAGTATAAAATATGCCAAGGAATATGTGCATTCACTTGAACACAATCTGCATAAAACATGAACTGATGGCTACAAAATGCATGAAAAAGGTGTAAAGGAACAAAAATCTCACTAAATCACCTTCCTCCTAAATTATGAACCCTTAAAACTGATAAAGAGGCTCAACTATATACTCCCTCATGGCTAAATTTGAAAATCTAATCCCGTCCAAAAGTCCTCCAAATCATTAAAACCCTAAATCTAAGGCATAATACATGCCCTAAATGTAGCCCCCTAATGTTGGCATTTTGAAAAAAATACATCTTTTACAAAATAAAATGCCAACATATCTAAAATACATCAAAACCCTAACACTATACACATAACCCAACATCCACAACATATAAAAATCTTAACCCATGACATGATTCGACACCCTCACTAAGGTCAACATGACCAATCTTGATGCAAAAAGATATCCATCCATCGTGGAATGAGGTTGAGTTGTCATGGCAGTAGGATGTGGTCATCGTGTACTGCAGTCTGCAAAGGCATTAACTCCACTTTGACATTGGACTTCAAATCTACCAAAACTTGGGCCAATGCATTATCTTCGTATCTCATTTGGTTTTTCTGCATTTTGGGAAAATGCTAGGGTTTTGAAACCCTAATGTTATGGCGGCGCCATGCTGAGATTTTTGCACTATTTTTTGCTTCTTTGTTGTTTCTCTGTGTATTGATTGTCAACCTGGAAGTCGAGACTGTGATGTGGAAATTGTATTGTCGTTGTGTATTTTGATTGTCTGATCTTCGGGCTGGAAAATAACTTCATCTCTATCTTTTCTGCACCTCTGTCTGCGGCTAGTAATGTGCTTTCATGGCACTTAGGCTCCAACTAGTATTGGGTAATATTGTGAAGTTTAAAAGAGCTTGGGCTCTTCATGTTCATGGTACTCAAGTTAACAGAACTCGGGATCTCTCTCCTACACCACGGGATCTATATGATCTGGGTCTTCACATGCCATACTGTATGGAATTGTTTGTGCATGAACTCCATGAAGCTCGAGCTTCACCACCACTTCTCTACATGTAACATAAATATAAGTTACTCTCTTCTTTACTTGGCATTTACATTATGTCTTTATGATCTTTGAACACTTTAGTTCACTCCAGTTGATGTTTACAATTATTTTTTGCTTCACTATGTTCATTACAATGATATTTTCAGTTTTATTAATCTGTGTATCCATATTTTGTGGCAAATGAATCTGGGTTTTGTCATTAATTTACTCTGTTATCACCACCATATCTGTTGTCACCTTTTCTTCATATTTTTTGCCAGAGCATTCACTTAAGCTGTCTATTGTGACTTGAATTTCAAGCTTCATCAATATTGATGTATTACTCTTGTTTTTTATTTTATCAACTCGAGCCTCTGTTGATCTGGAAGTTTGCACCCGTGAATTTTGATATCTGCATTTAACAATGAACACATGCAATTTGTATGTTGTTGTAACCGAGAGATGAGCTCCATCTTCTTTGTTGGCTCCACTGAATAGTAAAACCATGGCTTAGATGATACCGCCACCATGTCTGAATGTTTTTATACTCTATGGAGACCATGCTATCTTTGTGCATAATGTCACCACTAGATGTCTGCATCTTTGTTTTGGGTTGTCCTGTCTCTATGTATAATGTCTGAGGTTTTTCATTATATTGACTCACTCTGTAAAATAGTGACAAGTATTACATTCATAGACAACTATCACCTCCAATGAAAGAATTACTCATGGGGTTCCAGCATGGGCTCGTGACTCCCATGATAAATACTGTGAAATCAAACTCAACCCTTGAATATGCATCTTTACTTTTCATTTGCACATCTTTGTTAAATATATGCATATTGATTTTGAATTACATATTGTTATTCAAACATAAGTAGCAACACACAATCATAGCATTTCAATATACGTACATACACTATTTATTTGATTATGCATAATAACAACATTGTTATTTAGTTAATCACATATGCATACTATTTTGATGACAAAACACTATTATCTGACTTACCACACATGCTTAATATTTGCATTTTTCACCTGATCATTTAGAATAACAACATCAAATAATGTCACTGTTTACTTGAATATGCACTTGGAATACAATGTTTGTCTTTTAAACATGTACAATAGTACTTTCATTTACTGTTTGTTTGAACACCCCTTTGAAAATTCATTGAACATGTACAATAACAACATCATTTGGTTTTCATTCTTGATCAATAACAGTGCCACAAGTTTTCCCTTTGAAGAAAATATTGTTTTGTTCAATTCTTGTATATGTAATGCATACCTTAAAAGACATCACTGTTGAGCATGCATATTATCTTCCATTTAATTACAAGAATACATATCACTATTTTTTGTGTTTCTCTCTCATTCAAACATACTAATCTTTATAACATCATTAGGATGAACTATTATGATGATAACAATGTTTGAACTATGAATATGCATTTCTCAATTTAATCCAATGCGATTGGTTCTTTCGTATATGCATACCTCTTTGAAACAACATTAGTGTTATTCTCTTGTATATGAATTTTTTTTTGTTTCTCATCCTTATGAAATGTTATTTGATAACATTGATATGCACATTCATTCCATTTCAAACAACATTTCATTTAATCTTTGCTTATGCAATAATAGAATATAGTCTTACCTCATTATTTGATTTGAAATTCTGTTCATTTCTCTTGATCATCCATTTCAATCATGGAACATCTATATTTTAAGGAATCCTTTCATTTCACATGCACCTTCTAGCAAAAGTACTTTACTCTGCATTATGTATCAACAACATTTAAACTTGTAAAAACATGCTTGCATCTTGTACCAACCTCTATGAGCTACCTCTCTTTCTTCTGCATCTTTCTATTCCTGAACTCATGAGCTCCTAGATTTCTTTCATAATGCATCTTATGAGTTTTGAGCACAGGATCGTGACACTCATTGCATTTTTTTCATTTGCTACAAGTGAACACACATACTATATTTCTTTTTGCATTTTGTATACACTTATGCTCATTTTGCTTGCACACACCATCAAATCAACATGTTAGGTTAGTGGATATGATTAACCAATCAATGTTTGTGTGTGAGTGCCATGTGAATTGACATTCATGCATTAATGTTGTTTCATTGGTTGTGTTTACAATCTTAACATGTTGATGTTCTAAAAAAGGTTTCTTAGCTACAGGAACTAAGTACCTTTGATTCAGATTTCTAGTTTTACAAATAACAACTCTTGAATAATGCAAAATGATAACCATATACAGTAAAATGTTTCATGGAGTTATGTCCCTTTGATACTTTTATTCAATTGATGTAGATGCATACTTTTCTACTGTATTTATGTTATTAGTAGATTTACAATTCTAAAAAATATTGATTGTTGTATGGTGTTTTGGTTTCCATGCATTGCTTAGATCCAATTTGGATCTAACTCTCTTCTCTTTTCATGATGCAGGATAGGACCCTAGACCTAGAATGCAGAATTGATAGGAGGACTTGGACAGAGGGTAGACATGAAGATTGGACAGAGGATAGATAACCAACTACCATATCATAGAGTCAACTTTTAGAAGGTAATGCATGGACCCCTACTCATTCTTCTATCATGCTTTCTTTTCTGTAATTACCTCTAAGTTTCAATATGAAAAGATATAATATGGAAGAACCATTTTCTTATTACATTCAATTTGAACGCACAATGTAATGATCAATTATGTATTTGAAAATATGAATGTGATCAATACTTAGAGAATAATTTAATCTGATAATATGACTGCAATGAAAATGTATTTCATCTTCATTACTGAATAGAAATGTTAAAGAGGTGTACCTTCATGCAATTTTCTATTGTTTATGATTGTCATATTGAAATATGTAAAATTAGGGTAACAATTCTAGCGACCTCTACTGGATGTCTTCCTACACTAGACATGAACATTCGACCTTATCCCTAGGGAAATGGAGTCAAAACCTAGAATATACAAATGCAACCATTAATAAAAATGTAACCTAAAATAGGACTCATGCAACCTAAACTAGGACTCATGTAACCTAACTAGGACCCATTGCCAAAAAGGCACTTTATTGAAAATGAAACCTAAAGACTCCTAGTGCTTGACATCACTTATTGAGATGAAATTAAAACTGAAAGTACTAACCCTCAAACCAGAGCTTGAGGAAGATCCCATTGACTAGGATAGGAAATATCTCTCCATATGTGGTGGATATCTGAAAAGCATTATTCTCCTTACACTTAGTGATGATGAATGGGCCTGACCAAAAATTTTCAAATTTATCATGCTACCCTGGTCTGCTCCTCTATACATCCCATTTAAGAACTAGGTCACCCTCTTTGAACTCTTTAGGTGTTTCATTCTTACGAAAAGACCTCTTAGTCTGATTCTTCCTTAGCTCAATATTCCTTACTTGGTTGTGCTCCTTTTCTCTTCTAGCTTTAAAAATTCATCATACCCTAACTTAAAAGGGTCGTCCTCTTCAAAACTTAATATACCTACATGTAGTTTTTAGAAAAATTGTTCAACGTTTTGTAATTGAAACAAAATAAAATTTTTATGTTCAAAATCGTAGTTCTGGGATCTAGAAATTGGTACTTTTACTTTTTTGACATTTTCTATTTTGAGCAAAGAATGGAACAACATAAGTGTAAACTTGTGGTTTTTTTTATGTTTTTTGGGGGTTTGGCTCCTGACATGGCATGCCACCTAGGTAGACTCAACCTAGTCCTACTAGGCTGATTCCCCTTAGGCTTCAGCCCCTTTGCAAGAAGTCGCATGGGCGACCCACCCTTTAAAAGAGAAAGGTATATATAAGTGTTTTTAAAAATAAATTATACAATTGGGAATTTCATTCCTTATTTAAGAATATAAGGGATTTTTGAAGCTAGGAAGCAATTTTTTGGGGAAGCTACAAAAGAATTTTGTTTCTGGAGGAGTGTGAAGGCAAGTTTTTTAGTCAAGAAGGTTTAAAGAAATTTTGTTTTTCTTGCTTATATTTGAGAAATGGGAAATAAAAGGAATACAACAAGGAAATATGATCATAAAAGGGATGAAAAACTGGAAGGTCATATGAAACTGATGAAAGATCAAACAGTTGATGTTGAAGATGAGCCTATCGATGTTGAAGAAGGTGCAACTCAACTAGGGGAGGATATTTGGTGCAGGAGCACCTAAGGGTTAAGTGTGTTCAACCCTAAAAAAAAAAATTTGGAAGATCTTTCTGAGTTCATTTAGATAAATAAGGATTCTTCTATAATCCATTAGGTGTGTTGGGTAATCGGGTGAGTTGGTTGTGACAAATGTGTCAAAAGACCCTAATATTGCATTGTAAGCCACAGTTGGAAAAATGTGAAGAATGGAGCCAAGAGTGCACAATATGAATTAATTTGGTTGTAATTAGTTCTAGGAGATGTTTAGTGGTCATTTGGAACCCATAAATTGGGTCTATGCAATGAAATGTAGAAAGATGTAAAAGTTGCTTTAAGTACCTTTGCAACTTTTAAATGTTACATGACAACATTTGAGCAAAAAGTTGCAATGTGCGCTAAGGTAGTTATGGGTCAGAATAGTTGGTTTGAAAATGGATGGAAGACATATTTAATGTCTCCTCAAGAATTTTTGAAGGTTTGTCATTACTTTGGCATGATTTCCAATAGTAAGGATTTGACAGTTTTTTAAGAACTCACTATGTTTCTTGTTTATGGTGTTATATTCGAGCCAAATGGATTCAAATTTTCAATATTTATTTGTGAATAGGATAATTGTTTTTGGTGCTTTATGTATACTATTTCAGAGTTTTTGTTTTATTTTTGGTTCATGTAAATAATTTATGTCCCTGATTATGAGCCTCTAGACTAGACAGGGTGTATATAGATAAAATGGCTCCATCTTGAGTTCCCAAGGTGGAAAGCACTCTGCCCTTGGGGTAATGAAAATGGAGTCCATGTATATTAGTTTTATGTTTGGTAGAATGCTATAAGTTATTTCTATGGATTTTAATCTTGTGCCCTGAGCAAGCTCTTCCATAGCCTAACTAGGAAGCAAGAGTATCAGAAGTGTGTAAATTGCAGGAATGTATTGGATGAACGAATCCAAGACCTTGGAATTATTTAGTAGGTTCATGCAAAGCCTTTGTTATGAGGGTTTTTGAATCCATTTGAGTGGATTTTTCAATGGAAGTTTCCAAACTGGATTATTTTCCTATAAAATAGCCTAGTTAGCATTCGATAGTGTGTGAATAGTCCGAGGTCCAAGACCAGAGAAATATTTAATTTTTTCCCAAAGGGTGTCTGAGTCACCAATTTTTTTGAGGGTTGTGTGAGGTTTTTACGAAATAATTCCCAAAACTTCAAAATAGGTCTAATTGAGACCATCTAGGCTTAGAGCCCTTAAAAATAGGAAGTTTGGAAAGCGATGGGGAAATGAGCCAAGGAACACTCAAGAAGATTGGTTTGTTGATAGAATTAGGTTATGGACAAGCCCTAGACTCCTGCAAGGTAAGTTATAAAGGCCTAGTAAGATGGTGATTAAACTTACCCTGGTGAGTTCAAGGGAAGGAATAAAAGATTGAGAACTTTGAATTGATAAAGGAACTCTAAGAGGATAGGATGGTAGTGAATTAAAACCTCCTAAGGTAATAGGGTTCTAGGTGAGAAAGAAACCCTAAGAGGTCCTTAGAGGACTTGTGAGGAACTAGGTTTAGTTCTAAAGGGAGAGTCTCCCTATCATAGTGGTATTAGAGCCTAAACATTTGGGCTAGTATGAGTTTCATGTCAGACAGAGAATTGATTGGTAAAGCCAACATGTTGACAAAAGCAGAGCTAGCGAAGAAGGTCGCTGACCAAAATTGGATAATAGGTTTCTAGGAGATAGGATAGCCCAATTAGAAATCAAATTTGGTGAGGTAGAAGTTAAGACTAAAGAAGTGAGTGTCAAGGTGAGTGAAAAATAAGATAGGGGAAAGGGAGTTGTAGAAGAAGATGAGGTACTTGAACTAGACCCTATGATCCTAGAGGAACCCTTTCTAAAAGGCTTAAAAGCCATGGGAGGAAAAGCCGTAGAGGCAATACCACTTTTTAGGGGAAATATGGAACTAGACCTAGTCATGGAATAGATAGAGGGTTTGGAACATCATTTTGAATGTGATGGCATTAGTGAAGCAAAAAAGGTTAAGGTGGCTAAATCAAGATTTATAAGATTTTCTCTAACATAGTGGAAGTTTGTTCAGATAGAGACGAAAAAGGAGGGTAAGAATCCAATTGCTAATTGGAAGGGCTTGAATTCCAATATTCAAGAGACCTATATGCATGATGATTATGAGATTCAACTCCATAGAAAGAGACAAAATTTGAGACAAAAAGAACTAGATGTGAGCACCTATATGGGACAGTGACAAACTATAACTGATTGAATGTTTGAAGATGTTAAGTTGATGATCACTGAGATGCAAAAATTTAATGCAAGATATTATAGTTAATGTATTGTATTTTCATTGATGTCAACTTTATATAATCTGATTGGTCACATACATATTGTCAAAGAATTCAAAGAACCAAAGAGATAAAGGTTACGATATCAGTAATACATAAAATTTTAGTATACACCAAGTGACAACAAACAACGACAGACAGTGCACACCAACATATAGAGAACCTCGAGAAGAGTCACAACGATACCTGAGCAAGATATCTGATCAAGCATTACTGAGAAAAACCAAAGTGATACCCGAGAAAAACTGAAAGTCACAGTATTTCCCGATGGACAGACAACCTCAATGAACAAAGATGCCTGAGGACAATTGAAGTCAAGATCGAGAAAAAAAGGAGATAAACACCGATCAAAACTGAAGTTTAGAAATGACAAAAGACTTAGCTGGAAGGAGATAAATATGGATTTAACTAATTGAGTACATTTTTTTCATCAACCAGCTAAAAGCTACAGATAAGCTTGAGATTTAAAGATAGTTTTATAGATGTTTTCAAGAAGAAATCTATGAGATAAAACTAAAGAAAGCTTTAAAGAAAGAATGGTGAGAATTACGGATCACATCAAGAAAAACAAAGATGAGGACTTAGAAATGGTGAAATCATGTCTATAAGAGAGACAAGATAATTCTTTATGAATTGGGGGAGAATAATAGAGGATTTTGAAGAGAATATTGGTGAAGATGAGAATTATTAATACAGTCCTGATCAACCAAGCTAAAGAATAGAGCTAAAGATTTTTGCAGACACCAAGCAATAGAGAAGGAACAACATCACCGAGCAGAGAGAAGTGAAGAAAAGGAACAGAAAAGAAACATTGATTAGAAAAATATTATGAGCTTACAATATATCTTAACATATCCAATATTAAGTTGTATTTATGAACAAATCATATATTGATTCAGTTTAACCATTGATTCAGAAAATCTCTTAATAGAGTAGGCTTTAACTATCCTTTATATATTGAGATACATCCCACAAAGTATCAAAAATTTTCTCATGAAGATAGCATAGTGAAATGCCAGATATCAAGTGACAAACTATTATATTTAAATCCTCTAACAAGGTCTCACTTAATAGTGTGTTTGTAACCTTTAATAGGGTTGGTTCTTCACTGAGCTCACTTCATAAGAGTGAAAATTTTGGGTTACCAGTCCCAAGTGGTTTTTCCCTTAATAGGGTTTCCACATTAAAAATACATGTGTCAAATGTGTATATGGTTAAGTTCTTTAATGTTTTTCTTTACACATTACTAAAAAAGGATTGATTGATAAACACTAAGTTATTTACTATATTTTGGTAAAGACTAGACTGTTATTCAGTAAAGCTTAAGAAAAAGGAGAAATAGTATATTCCGAGAAGTAGTTATTTGATAAGATTATTTAAGAGAATACATCTTGTAGGACTGAAGATAACTAGAGGTTTATATTTGAGGTTTAAATTTTTTGGTTTGATTTATTGGATTAATTGTTAAGGCCACTGATTCACCCCCACACCCCACTCTCAATTGTTCTAATAATTGGTATCTAATTAATAAGGGACTTTAAAGACTCAAGCTAAAGATCACAAGATTATCAAAAGGGATGTGCCTAAGTTGAACAAAGAAAACTTTGCATCATGGCAAAGCACGATAAGACTCCACCTATCAGGTATTGGAAATTATGTTACTCAATACTTGGATACTGAATATGTGTTGCCTATTGGACCTCACATGCTTGATCAATTGAGAGAAAATCATGAACACAATTCTATCATGATCAAACTTGCTTCCTCACTCTCTGATGTTGAATTTGAAGATGTCAAAACATGCACCACTGTAAAGAAAATGTGGGCAAAATTGAAGCTAGTACAATGAGGAGACGCAAATGTGCTAAGAGCTAAGGCAAAAAGCCTAAGAGGAAGGTTTTATGACCTAAGAATGAAGGAAGGAGAAAACTTCTCTCAGTACAGCTGTAGAATCAAAGAGGTAGTCAATGCTATCTGAGGAGTTGGAGGTGTACTTGAAGAAGAAATAGCGGTAAGTAAAACCCTAAGAACCTTATTGTCTATCTATGTTATTAGAGTATCTTCTATATAATAAATGAGAGCAGTAGCAAATAACAATGTCACTCTAGATAGTTTGGTTGGTAGACTTATTTCATTTGAGATGAATAACTTTGACAACAATGTCTTACCATCTATTGAGTCTGCATTCAAATCTTCTTTGAAAATAAGTAAGTCAAGTCATAAACACACTATGAGAAATGATAGTGAAAGTGATAGTGATGACCAAGAACTTGATGAGATTGAAGCACTAATAGCTAAAAGATTGTAGAGAGGAAAAGTTAGATGCATAGGTAAATTACCATTGGTATGTTTTAATTGTAAATAGATTGGACACTTTACTACTAGATGTCCTAACAAAAGAAAAGAAGACATAAATAGTGAAAGATCATATGAAAAGAAGTTTGATAGAGGTGATGACAAATATTACCATAGCAACTGAAAATCTGACAGAAGAGAAAACCGAGACTAAAAGGACAAAGGGAAGAAAGTTTGTTAAATGGTTGAGAACAAAGATAAGAATACTGACATCAAATATGACGAAGATATTGAGGTGGTATTTGTTTCTATGAAGGATGATTTAGATGAAGAGGAAAGGTATGTTGAGACTGCACTCATATCTAAGGTTAGTAAAAATGATGTCTAGATTATTGATAGTGGTTGTACTCATCACATGACTGGAGATAAGGAAAATTTTGAAAATTTTGAATACTATAGTGGTGGATCAGTAAGAATGGGTAATCAGTCACCTTGTCCGCTTGAAGGTAAAGGAACCATAATGTTGAACAATTTGTTCAGATGAGAAAATGCATATTGGGTAAAAGGACTTAACTATAACCTATTGAATGTTTCAAAACTAAATAACACATGTCATCGAGTTGCATTTGAGAACAAAAAGGCAAAGATCTTTAATGAATCAGGAAGGTTGATTAGAACTTGTGAACAGACAAAAGGTAACCTATTCTATCTTGATGATATTAATACCACTTGTTTAATGGCTAGAAACGAAGACATATGGTTGTGGAATAAAAGGTTATGTCATGTAAATTTTGACAACATGATTAGGATAAGAAATAAAAGGAAATTAAGATGCTTACAGAGCATGTCAAAGCCCAACCATGTCATGTGTAAGAAATGTCAAAAAGATAAAATTACAAAGTCTAGTTTGAAGAGAAAAAATTACACATCTAATGTCATTCTATAATTAGTCCATATTGATCTATGTGGAACAATGAGAACAAAGAGTTACTATGCAGATAGATACTTCATTCTCTTTGTTGATGATTATTCTAGAATGATGACAGTTATGTTCTTAAAAGAGAAATAAGAAGCATTCAAGATGTTTAAATGGTATAAAGCTATTGTAGAAAAACAAAGTGGTAAGGAACTGAAATGCTTAAGATCAGATAGAGGAGGAGAATTTATTTCTATTGAATTCACTAACTTTTGTAATGAACATGGAATTCAAAGACAAGTTTCTATACCAAGAACACCATAGAAAAATGGGATTGCTGAAAGAAGGAATAGATCCATTGTTGATTGTGCCAGAACACTAATGATTGAGAAAGGCATCACTCAAACATTCTAGAGAGAAGCTGTAAGAGATCTTGTCTACACATTGAATAGAGTTCGATTGAGGAAAGACACAAATAAGACACTTTATGAGGTATGGTATGGATACACACCCAATGTAAGTTACTTCAGAATTTTTGGAAGTCAATGTTATATTCTGAAAGATGATAGAAATGGAAAGCTTGACTCCAAAGGTGAAGAAGGAATATTTTTAGGGTATTATACCAAAAGAAAGGCCTATAAATATCTTAACAAATCCTTTAACAAAATAATTGAAAGTGAAAATGTCAAAATAGATGAATTTGCTGAGAAATATGATGAGGAAAGCATAAAGGAACTAGAAGACTACAATAGTTTTGTCTACAATGAAGAAACTGACACTCTTCCCGAGAAACAGTGTATCTCTCCTGAGCAACAGAACAATGCACTTGAGTATTAGGCTACAAACACTGAAAATCAGGAAATTTGTCAAAATGATGTCCCAAGCGATGGATATCAGAATTAAGGTCAAGATGATGATCAAAATGATGAACAAACAGCTGAACCAGTACTTTCCAAGTATGTCAGAAGACACCATCCACAAAACCATATCATAGGAGACAAGAAGGATGGAATGAGAACAAGAAGTAGGTCACTAAACACTAGATGTTTAATTTATGATTTTGAGCCTAAATCTGTTAATACTGCACTTGAAAATGAAGAATGGGTCAGTGCTATGAATGAAGAGATAGAACAGATTGAGAAGAACAAAAAATGGACATTATTACCTAGACTAGATGAAAAGAATTTCATTGGTACCAAATGGATATTTAGAAACAAGATTAATGAGAGTGGAGAAGTCACAAGGAACAAAAAAAGATTAGTATGCAAGGGGTATGCACAAGAAGAAGGTATTGAGTATGGAGAAACCTTTGCACCCATTGTTAGGCTAGGAGTCACAATTCTACTTTCTTATGCTGCATACAAACAATTCAAAATACACTAAATGGATGTCAAATCTGCATTCCTGAATGGAATACTAGAAGAAGAGGTATACATTGAACAACCAGAAGGGTTTGTTGATCCTAACAAGAGAAACATGGTTTTTAGACTACATAGAGCCTTATATGGATTGAAACAAGCACCTAGAGCATGGTATGAAAGAATTCTCTCCTATCTCATAAGTATTGGATTTGTAAGAACAAGTGAAAATAGAAATGTGTATTTAAAAGAAGATACTGATGATAATATCTTGATTGCTGAAATTTTTTTGATGATATCATATTTGGTGGTAATGATATGTTATGAACATAATTTGCTAATGAAATGAGCAAAGAGTTTGAGATGTTAATTTTTGGGGAGATCAAATTATTTCTTGGTCTACAGATTCTTCAACAAGATGCACACATATATATCACACAATCCAAATAGATCAAGGAAGTGCTGAAGATATTCAAAATGGAAGATTTCAATCCAGTTGGAATACCTATAGAAACTTGATGCAAGCTGAAAAAGGAAGACAAGTCAATTGAGGTAAATCAGACCCTATATAGATCTATGATTGGTAAACTCATGTATGTTGTTCATACTAGACCAGATATAGCACATGCAATTGGAATAGTTGCAAGATTCTCTATTGATCCCAAAGAATCACACATGACTATTGTCAAAAGAATTATGAGATATCTAAAGAATACTGAAGAATGTGGCTTATAGTATAAAAGAGAAGGTAAATTTCAGCTTCATGTCTATACAGATACTGATTGGGCTGGAAACTTAGATGACAAAAAGAGCACAACAGGAGGAGAAATCTTTATGGTTGATAGAATTGTGACATGGATAAGTAATAAGCAAGGATGCATCTCACAATATACTATAGAAGTAGAATATGTGGTTGTTGCTGCAAATTACTCTAACATTGCATGGATCAAAAAATTTATGGAAGGTATGAATAGAAAAACTTTTGAACTAGTGATTATCTATTGTGAGAATACCAGTGCAATAAACATATCAAAAAACCCACTCATGCATTCTAAGACAAAGCATATTTCTATCAAGTATCATTATTTAAGGGAACAAGTGCAAGAGAAAGAGGTGATACTAGAATATGTTATATCCAAGGAACAATTAGTTGACATATTCACAAAGTGATTTCCTAAAGATACATTTGATTACCAGAGAAAGAGACTAGGGGTCCGACCCTTGTCTATTGGTCACTAAGCTTACTACGAGGCTACATTAGCCTACACATAATCAGAAGATCATTCATGTTGATGCAAGAAAAGAGATGGAATACAAAGATACATCAATACATAGAAAGGTACTTATCTGCATCGAGCACCAGAGCTATTATGTTGTTGATGGAAAGGGAAATTCAAGGAGTATATTATAAAAAAAAGGATATAGTTTGGCATTGTTATCAAATGGAGAGAGTATATCCATATGAAATATTCCATCATGATCATCCAAAGGGAGATAATTATCCTAAGGGAGAGATGTGTCAAAGAGATGAATCAAAGGGAGTGAGTATATCATATGAAATATCTATTGTTGTCAAAGGAAAAAGAGATATGAATAGAATTATCCATGAAGGAGAGGAACAGTCAAAGGGAGAGAAAACATCAAAGAAGAGATTCTAAAACAAAGGGAGAGACAAAATCAAAAGTTTCCACATCTATCTAGTGAATGGAATGAATAATTAAGAGAGTACTCTATAAGAATCAAATCTAATCTAGAAGAGCTTACCGAGAGTCAAACATTTGTATTGGTTATAGAAAAACAAGTTTGGTAGAAATGAATGAAACTACAACTGATAAATTTCATATTGTATTAATATTATGAAGTATGTTTCCATCAATGCCAAAGGGAGAAATGGATGAGCTATAACTGATTGAATGTTTGAAGATGTTAAGTTGATGATCACTGAGCTGAAAAAAGTTAATGCAAGACATTAATTCAATTAATGTATTATATTTTCATTGATGTCAACTTGATATAATCTGATTGGTCACATAGATATTGTCAAACACTTCAAAGAACTAAAGAGATAAAGGTTATGTTATCAGTAATGCATAAAATTTTAGTATACACCAAGTGACAACAAACACCAATGGATAGTGCACACTGATGGATAGAGAACCCCGAGAAGAGTCATAGTGATACCTAAGCAAGATACTTGATCAAGCATTACTGAGCAGAACCAAAGTGATACCTAAGAAGAAATGAAAGTCATAGTATTTCCCGATAGACATACAACTCCAGTGGACAAAGATGCCTAAGGAAAACTGAAGTCAAGACTGATTAAACAAGGAGATAAACACCGAATAGAACTGAAGTTCAAAAATGACAAAAGAATTAGCTGGTAGGAGCTAAATATAGAGTTAACTGATTGATTACACTATTTTCATCGACTAGTTAAAAGCTATAGATAAGATAGATATTTAAATATAGTTTTATCCTAGTTGTCCAGAAGAAATCTACGGGATAAAACTAAAGCAAGGTTTAAAGAAAGAATGGAAAGATTTGTAGGTCATGTCAAGAACAAGAAAGACAAGGACTTTGAAATGGTAAAATCATGTCTATAAGAGAGACAAGATAATTCATTATGAATTGGGGGAGAATAATAGGGGATTTTGAAGAGGATACTGGTGAAGATAAGAAGTCTTCATACAACCCTGATCAAACAAGATAAAGAACATAGCTAAAGATTTTTGTAGACAACGAGCAACAAAAAAGGAATAGCATCACCGAGTAAAAAGAAGTGGAGCAAAGGAACATAAAAGAAACATTGATCAGAAAGGTATTATGATTTTACAATAGATCTAAACATCTACAAGATTAAGTTGTATTCATGAAAAGATCATATACTGATTCAGTTTAACCATTGATTCACAAAATCTCTTAATAGAGTGGGATTTAACTATCCTTTATCTATTGAGATACATCCCAAGGAGTATCAAAAAGTTTCTCATGAAGATAGCATAGTGAAATATTAGATATCAAGTGACAAATTATTATATTTAAATCGTCTAATAAGGTCACACTTAATAGTGTGTTTTTAACCTTTAACAGGGTTGGCTCTTCACCGAGCTCACTTCAGAAGAGTAGAAATTTTGGGTTACCGTTCCCAAGTGGTTTTTCCCTTAATAGGGTTTACATGTTAAAAATCCATATGTGAAATGTGTATATGGTTCATTTCTTTAATTTTTTCTTTACACATTACTAAAATAGGATTGATCGGTAAACACTAAGTTATTTACGGGATTTTGGTAAAGACTAGACTGCTATTTGGTAAAGCTTAAGAAAAAGGATAAACAGTATATTCCAAGCAGTGGTTATTTGATAAGATTATTTAAAGGCATACACCTTTTAGGAATGAATACAACTAGAGGTTTATATTTGTGGTATAAATTTTTGGGTTGATTTATTGGATTAATTGTTGAGGCCACTGATTCACCCNCCCCCCCCCCCCCTCCCCTCTCAGTTATTCTAACAAATAGTTCCAAATTTTGTGTATGAGATCCAGTGTGATGGAAGATAAAAGTATCAAGGTTGAAACATACTTGAATTGGTTAAAGTGGAGCATCCAAGAATAGATTATGTTGATGATTCCTAGTACAGTTCACAAGTGCTATCAATTGACACTCAAGGTGGAAGATAAAATAGAAAAGAAGCTTGAACAAGGAAATAGGGGTAGAGGCAGGGGAAGAGACAATAGAGGTAAGAGAGGAAGTTTTGGTGGAAGAATTAATGAACAAAGATCCAAAGGGGAATCCAAGCTGATAGAGAAAAGTTGGGATCCAGTAGAAGATGAAGCTATAGAGGAAGGGGATCTAGAAAAAATAATAGAGGAAGGTATGGAGGATTAGGGAGAGGATCCTACTTCTCCACAATGAAATGCTACAACTATCATCAAGTTTGTCACCCTATCTATAGATTCCCTGAGAAGGCTTCTTCATGCCAAGGAGGGAATAGGAGAATTAACTATGTGCAAGAAGATATTGCAAGTGTTAAGTCAAAAGAGGTGATATTAGAATTAGAGGTTGGAGAGAACCTCATGATTAGAAGGATTTTGATAAGAGAAGCAGTGAAGGAGGAGCCAAGCCAAAGGAGATCATTATTTAGGATAAATTTCAAATGATGGGTAAAGTGTGCATAATTTTTGTGGATTCAGGATCCAGAGATAATATAGTCTTAGAGGGGGGAATAAGAAAATTGAAGTTGTAGAGAATTCCACATAGTAATCCTTATAGGGCTACCTGGCTTAACAAAGGTCAACATGTTTTGGTAAATGAACAGACTTGGGTGGAATTCACCATAGGAGGCTACAAAGACAATATTTTTTTTAACATTTTGTCAATGGATGATGCCACCTACTATTAGGTAGGCCATGACAATATGACATGAAAGTAATCCATAATGGAGAAAAGAATTCATACTCTTTCCAAAAACATGGAGTCACCTACAAGATACAATCAATAGGAGAAAGAGAATAGGGTAAGACTAAAGACCCTAATGTGTTGTTAGTTAGTGAAAAGGAGTTCTTGAACACTATCAAAGAGGGAGAAGGATTTGGGTTTGGAGGGATTTTGCAACCAAAGGAAAAGAAGAAATATAATATAGTGGACATACCTGCAGAGGTCGAACATTGTTGAATCAGTTTAAGGACATTATCAGTGATGGAACCCCTGCTACTTTACCACCACAGAGAAAAATAAGTAATTAGATAGACCTAATTAGAGGGGATTATTTTCCTAAAAAATATCCATACATGATGACTCCTGTGTAGAACAAAGAAGTGGCTAAACAAGTGCAAAAACTTCTTGACAATGGACTAATAAAGAAGAGTATTAGCCCATGTGTAGTTCAAACAGTGATAGCACCCAAGAAAGGAGTAAGGTGGATATTATGTATGGACTCCAAATCCATAAATAGAATTACAATAAGGTATAGGTTCCCTAAACCAAGAATTCAAGACCTTATGGATTTTTTAGGTGGTGCACAATACTTCACCAAAATAGCATAGGAAGTGCAGTTGAAGAGCATAGGAGTGGAGAGTTTTAGAGACCTTTACAAGGAGGATGAAGATTTTGTAGAAGCTTATCAGATTTTCCAAGATTTCATTAATGATTTCCACAGTGAGAATGTAGATTACACTTTGTAAGAAGGACTCTTGGTTAAGGGTGGATAGTTGTGTGTTCTTAAAGGATCAATGAGAGAGAATTTAATTCAAGAAAATCAAAATGGTAGATTATGTGGAGACCTTGGATTGAACAAGACTCTAGAGTTAGTTCAAAGGTTTTACTATTTGCCTAAGATGCATAAGGACATAAGGAGGTATGTTGAGTAGTGCAAAATTTGTCAAAGAGCCAAGGGAAAATCCTCAAATGCTAGTCTTTATCAACCATTTTCAATTCCCAATAGGCCTTGGGAATGTCTAATTATGGATTTCATAGTAACTCCCAATAGGCCTTGGATGTCTCCTTCAAACATGTCTTCTAGGTATTTCCAAATTGAATATGATTTGTCTACATTCTTGATCTCATAAAATTCACTGTCAGATAGGGCACTCATTAGGGCTTCTTTGGCAATTACATTTTGGGTGAATACATCCTTTTGTTTATTAGTATAATCTTCTTTTGCAAGGTCCTTAAAGGTCGAAACATCAATTACATGAGTAGCAATTTCATAGATCTCAAAACCAACACAATGAAGATGTGTTATCATTTGTTCTTCCAGTCAAGATAATTCTCTCTATCAAACTTAGGACTCTCTTTCCTGAAGTACACCATTTGATCTATCTTAAGCTATTAGGCTTTCTCTCCAAGGCACTTGGCTCTGATACCAATTGTTGGAATAGTCCCAAGGGATAACTAAGAGAGGGGTGAATTAGTTATCAGCTATTTTAATTCTTTCCTCCAATTAATTACAAAATATCATAAGCACATACACATTTATGATCACACAAAATAGAAAACCACAATTTTGGTTATGGGGAAAGCAAACTAGGTAAAAACCTTGGTGGGAATTAGCACCCACAAAGAACTATACTTGAGTATAATAATCCCTATTAGAAGATCTTTACAACCCTATTAGAAGTTGTTCTTTACAATGTAATAAGTACAATGACCTGGTTAAGGGTTGGACCCTGTTAGGATTCTTTTACAAATAACCCTGTTAGGGATGAGGACTCACTGTCCAAAAGCTCACTGCTAATATGATGAAGGCTACAACCTTCAATAAAATAGATATACACTATATCCGATAATAAACTCTTTTAGTAGACCTCTTGTCTTGATCAGTTTCAATGAATTGTATATACTCTCTACTTCTTTAGATAGATCTTTATATGATGAATGAAATGGCTTTACTATCCCAAAACAATCAACATTTTGTTCTGTCCTTTTTCTATCTCTTTTCTATCATTCACACTTGGTGATCTTCAAATGAACTACTATAAGTATCTTCTCCAAAATTTATGATCTTTGTCATCTTTAGGATTCCCTTCAATGCTTCTTTAGTAGGCTAAACAAAGCACACAACATAATTAGAACTTCACAACTCAAACTGAATAGATGCATTGCTTCTCATAGTCGGCTCCACCAAAATTACCCAAATGTCATGCTTTAGATAAAACATGATTAGCACTTTTGGTTAATTAAATTAGACTCATAACTAAACATGAATATGAACATGCATATCCCATAGATAGACGCAATTGTAGAATAAATAAAATTACTGTCGGCTTTCTAAAAACAATCTTTTGAAATTGTGTCTGGTAAACAAAGTAACATAACTCAACTATTACTAAAAATCTAAATCTGCATGTATGTACATGGTGTAGTAATTATGTTTAAAACATAAAAACAATCATGCACGGCTTCCACATATCCATACTGAAAAGTGAATATAGTTCACTGTTGTATACTCTATGTTTTCATCAATGACAAACATACAGTCAACTATTTGTACAGAAGCAAATCTGCAACAATCTCCCCCTTTGACATTGATGGAAACATATGATATAAAAAACATCATCAACCCAAAGTATCCTCCTTTTTAAAATCTTCTCAATATCCACATCAAAGGTTCATCTTCACTGTTGCATCTCCTATGATTGTGTTTTTATTTTCATGACTATATACTCCCCCAGAGTATATGCCCAATCTTACTATATACTCCCCCTTTGACCTCAATGGAAAAGGGTTCCAAATACCATTAAGCATAGGTACTACTCCAGATGTAGAGTATTCAACCATTCATTAGTCACCAAGGACTGATACTCTTGATGTGAATTCTAATCAGACTTAGGAAAGGGAATTACTCCCAGCTTCTCCCTGAGATACTCAAAATTATCTTTTGATAAAGGCTTTGTAAAAATATCTACTAACTGTTCTTTAGTGCTCACATAATCCATCTTTACTTCTTTGTCTGCAACTTTTTCACTTAGAAAATGATATTTTATTTCAATGTGTTTTTTCTTTGTGTGCATCACATGGTTCTTTGACATATTGATAGTGCTAGTGTTATCATAGTGAATAACAATAGGATAATCAATCTAGATTCCAAAGTCTTTTATCATCTATTTGATCCAAAGAATTGTAGAAAAAATCAATGTTGCTACTACATATTCTGCCTCAGCTATTGACTGAGAAATATAATTTTGATTCTTGCTTGTCTAAGTGACCAATCTGTCTCCAAGGAATACTACTCCTCCTAAGGTACTCTTTCTGTCATCAACACAACCTTCCCAATTAGCATCTATATACACATGAAGTTGTAGATTCTCTGAGGTAGGATACCATAAACCATAGTCTATAGTTCCCTTTAAGTATCTGAATATTCTTTTTATTTCCATTTAGTGATTTTGTTTAGGTTCAGCTGCACATCTTCCAACAATACCAACTGCATTAGAAAGATTAGGTCTAGATTGAGTGAGATATATGATTTTTCCAATCATAGACTTGTATAGTGTCTTGTCAACTACTGGGGAATCATCATCTTTAGAAAGCTTGCTTCATGTTGTCATGGGGGTTCTTATTGGCTTGCAATCTTCCATCTTGAAAGTCTTTAATATCTCCTTCACATATTTAGACTGATTTATGAATATTCCTTTATCTGTTTATTTTACATTTAATCCCAAAAAATATTTGATAGGTCCAATCATGCTCATTTCAAATCCTCTCTGCATCTCGTTTGCAAATTCTACACTAAGCTTGTCATTACCTCCAAAAATAATGTCATCAACAAAGATAGAAACAAGTAGTAAACCTTTAGGTGTCTCTTTGATGAATAGGTTGCAATCTACTACTCCCTTTTTGAATCCAATCTTTTTTAAGTAGCCATCAAGTCTCTCATACCATGCTCTTGGGACATGTTTAAGTCCATAGAGGGCTTTCTTTAGTCTGCATACCATGTCTAGTTTGTTTGAAAGTTTGAATCCTTTAGGCTTCTCTATGTAGACTTCTTCCTTCAAGTCACCATTCAGAAAAGCTGACTTGACATCCATCTAATATACTTTGAAGTTGTTGAATGTTGCATAGGCTAAAAATAACTTTATAGCTTCCAGTCTGCTCATAGGGGAAAATGTATCATAATAGTCAATTCCTTCTCTTTGCGCATATCCTTTACATACCAATCCTACTTTATTTCTCATCACTATTCAATCTTCATTCATTTTGTTTCTGAATATCCACTTAGTTCTAATCACGTTCTTGTCACAAGGTCTAGGGACCAATTCCCATGTGTCATTCTTCAGTATTTGATCTAGTTCTTCTTGCATTGCACTTTTCCAATCTGAATCATTACACGCATCTTCAACACTTAGGGGTTCAATCTGTGAAAGTAAGCATACTTCTTCATCAACGGTTGAACCTTTTTCTCTGGATCTTGTCAAGACTTTACTGCTTTGATCTCCAATGATATCTTCTTTAGAGTGGTATTTAGATGTGTATTTTTATATTTTAGGTGTGACACTCTCATCTATAATCTGTGATTCTTCTTGACTTGGTTCAGGGTTATTGCATGATACATCGATACAGTCAAATATTTCTTCAATAACTGTATCCTTATTAATAGGTCTAGGTTCATCTTCAATCATAGGTGCATATTCATAATATGTCTCTTGAATCATGAATTTCTCATCAATCTTCACATGTGCACTCTCAATGATTTTCTTCAACGTTAAATGGTAACATCTGTAAGCTTTTCTCTTAGTAGAGTAACCAAGAAAAATACCTTCATTGCTTCTAGCATCAAATTGGCCAACACCATCATCTCTCTTGATGTAGAACTTGATTCAAAAGATTATGAAGTATTTTACTGTAGGTACATTACCAAACCAAAGTTCATAAGGTGTTTTGTCTGTGCATGGTCTTAGTTGAATTATGTTGATAGTATAGGTTGTTGTATTGATTACATCTCTCCAATATGTATGTACAACTTTCCCTTCAATCATGATAGTGCACGCTATGTCAAGTATTATCTTGTTCCTCCTTTCTGCAATTCCATTTTGTTGAGGGGTTCTAGGTGCACTTAGTTGTCTTTTGATCCCATTTTCTTCACACTACTCAAGAAACTTATCAGAGGTGAATTCTCCTCCTCTATCATATCTTAGACATTTTATCTTTAATCTAGATTCATTTTCAACTTTATCTTTGAATATTTTGAACTTCTCAAAAGCTTCAGATTTGTCTTTCAAGAATGCAACCCACATCATCCTGGAGAAATCATCAACAAACAAAATAAAATACCTTTCACCATATAATGAGCTTGTTTGAGTAGGTCCACATAGGTCTATATGTATTAGATCTAGTTTGTTCTCTGCAGAGTTCTGTTTGCTTCTGAATGAGCTCTTCACATGCTTTCCCATCACACATTCCCTACACATAGTATCAACTGGTATTGCAATACTAGGAAGGTCTCTTACTGCTTTTATATTACTTATCTTTAATATGTTGTCAAAATTGATATGACAAAGTCTTTTGTGCCAAATCCAACTGTCATCCACTTTTGCAAAAAACCAACTTACTTCAAAGTTAAGCTAAAAAACATTACCTTTGGTCTTTGAGCCTGATGCAATCATGTCTCCTTCTTTGTTGTTAATAATGCATATGTTGCTTTTGAATTCCACCTGATATCCTTTATCTAACAATTGTCCAACATTTAGTAAGTTATGATGCAAACCATTAACATAAAGAACATCATTTGTCTTGTTCTTTCCATCTAAGGTGATACATCCACTGCCTATGATGGGTTTGGGAGTGTTATCTCCAATTCTGACCATGCCACCTTTGTACTTGTCTAGATGTAAAAATCTATCTTTGTCACCTTTCATGTGATGTGAACACCCATTGTCTATGATCTAGTCTATTCTGATGTTAGCTTGTGAAACTAAATCCAAATCTTGTGCTTTCTTTTCATCTTCAATTTCTATTGTTTCAATCATTTTTTCATTATCTTTAATTACAATGAATCCAATCTCATCTTCTCCTAAATAATTATTAGATACACCATCTTCATCATGTTAGCATTCCTTAGTTTATTTGGGTTTGTAATCTGATCTATACTTCTTGAATCTTGTAGGACACTTGGATGCAAAGTGGCAAACTTTGTTGCATGAGAAACATTTTAATGGTAGTTGTCCTTCATTATTTCCTTTACCTTTCCTTTCCTTCTTAGCAATCATAGCAATGATTTCTTCTAGTTTTGTATCAAATTCTTCTTTCTCATTATTACTAGAGATTCTCAAGGTTTTCTTGCCATGTACGGAGGCTTTGAAAGTTGTTTCCATTTAAGGTTTTGTCTTCAATCTTGATATCTCAAATGCTGATATTCTGCTAATCAAGGTTTCTCATTTGAAGTCCTTTGAGAATTTCATGGTTTCATCCAAGATGTTTATCTTGCTTTCATAATTTGTTATCAATGTGGTCATTAATTTTTTTAATTTGTCCATTACATCATCCTAAAATTTCTCCACCATTGTTCCTGATTCCTGAGACTGCTTCATTAATCCTCTGATTGTAAACTCTGATGTTTTCTTCAAGTAGCATCTCTAAATTGTTGTATCTTTTCTTCCATGTCTTTCTGTGTGCATTATTGGCTTGTATGGCTCCTTCAAACATGTGTTCTAGGTATTTCCAAATTTAATATGCATTATGTTCCTTCTTGATCTCAAAAAATTTACTGTCAGATAGGGCACTAATTAGGGCTTCTTTGGAAATTGCATTTTGGGTTAATACTTCCTTTTGTTTATTAGTAGAATCTTCTTCTCAAAGGTCCTTCAAGGTGGGAACATCAATTGCATGACTAGAAATCTCATAGATCTCAAAACCAATGCACTGAAGTGTTGGAGATTTGATTCTGAACAGTTGATTGATTGTATGTTTGTCATTGATGACAACATATAATACACATCAGTACTTCTATATGTACTTATCCATATGATGACATGAAGACTTGCGTGGATAGATA
>MU222845.1:31424-59248 GCA_018584345.1 Thuja plicata
ATTGGTCCTATAAAATACTTTTTAGGACTGAATGTAAAATAGACAGATAAAGGAATATTCATTAATCAGTCAAAATATGTGAAGGAAATATTGAAAACTTTCAAGATGGAGGATTGCAAGCTAGTATACACTCCTATGATCACAGGAAGTAAACTTTCAAAAGATGATGACTCCACAACAGTTGATAAAACATTGTACAAATCTATGATTGGAAACCTTATTTATCCAACTCAATCAAGACCTGACATATCTAATGCAGTTGGCATTATTGGAAGATTTGCAGCTGAACCCAAGAATAATCACCTAATGGCAATCAAGAGGATATTCAGATATCTTAAGGGAACTATAGACTAAGGTTTATGGTATCCTAAATCAGAGAATACACAACTTCATGTGTATACTGATGCAGATTGGGTAGGTTGTATTGATGACAGAAGGAGAACTTCAGGAGGAGTAGCATTTCTTGGAGAAAGGTTGGTATCTTAGACAATCAAGAAGCAAAATTGTATTTCTCAGTCAATGAAAAAAGCAGAATATGTTGCAGCAGCACTAAATTATACAACAATTGTTTGGATCAAGAAGATGGTTAAAGACTTTGGTATTCAGGTTGATTATCCTTTTTTTATTCATTGTGATAACACTAGTACTATTAACATGTCTAAGAACCCTGTGGTGCATGAAAAGACAAGAAATATAGAGATCAAGTACCATTTTCTGAGAGAAAAAGTTGCAGACAAGGAAGTGAAATTGGACTATGTAAGCACAAAAGATCAGTTGGAAGACATTTTCACGAAGCCTTTAGCAAAGGATACTTTTGAGTATCTAAGGGAGAAGTTGGGAGTCATTCCCTCTCCTAAGTCTGATTAAAGAAAGCAGCAAGTACATCAGTCCTATGTGACTGATGAATGGTTGACTACTCTACTTCTGGAGTAGTACTTGTGCATAATGGTCTATGGCACCCTTTTCCATTGATGTCAATGCGGGAGTATGTACTAAAAACAAGGAAAACAAGGAACACATACAAGGAGCTTATACTCTGGGGGAGTATACATATAAAACATAGTCCATGTAACTACAACAGTGTAGATGAATCTTTGATGAGGATATTGAGAAGATTATAAAAGAAAGAAGACACCATGAACATAAGTTGTTTTTATCATATATTTCCATCAATGCCAAAGGGGGAGATTGTTGGAGATTTGATTCTGAACAGTTATTGATTGTATGTTTGTCATTGATGACAACATATAATACACAATAGTACTTCTATATGTACTTATCGATATGATGACATGAAGACTTGCATGGATAGATACATGTTTTTGACATGTTTATTATGCTATGTTTATACAAATAGACCCATATATGATGTTTTGGTAAAGATATGTAATTTTGTTATTGACGGTTAGAGTTCTGGAGGTATAACAGTTTAAGGCTGACATATATAGCATGTTTCTAGAGTTGCACCTATCATCAGGATATGCATGTGTATATTCATGATTAATTATGAGTTTTTGATATTAATCTAAACGCACAAAACATGTTTCACAAAGATTACAAAGTTATGGTCAATTTGGTGAAGCTGACTTAGTGAATTGACGTGCCTATTCAGTTTATACTTGCGTGGTTGTAATTATGCTTGCGTGATTAGTAGAGACAACAAGGATGTTATGAAGAGTTTTCTTAAAGGTCCCATGATCTCATACTTGGTGTATGTACTTATAGAAGGTCATTTGTGATAAGAAGAGTTGTGAAAGCCAGAGATAAGAAAAGTAGAGCAGAGTGTTAAAGAAGCAGAGCTATATTTATCATATGTTGATAATATAGATATTGAAGTTGAAGCTTTCATAATATAGATAATATTTTTATAGTGCTTTACAAGAGGTTAAAGCATCAGCGCACAAAAGGAACTAATTAGACAAGCAATGTCACAAGTAGCAGTTCATCTTGTTGATACAGTGTGTATCAAATATCCAAAAGGACGTTGTAGCCTTCACCACTTGTACAGTGAGTCCTTGGATAGTGAGTCCACCACCCCTAACAAGGTTATTGTAAAAGACTCCTAACAGGGTCAAACCCTTAACTAGGTCACTATACTACTGCATTGTAATGAACAACTCCTAACAGGGTTGAAAGATCTTTTAACAGGGATTACTATAAATAGTATAGTTCTTTGTGGGTGCTAATTCCCACTGGGGTTTTTACCATTTGGTTTCTCCATAACCAAATTGATGTGTTGTGTAATGTGTTATCTGAATGTGCATTTAATTTATATCAATCTGGATTAAAAAGTAAAAAGGATTTCAAGTTGTTGATAACTGATTCACCCCCCCTCTCAGTTATCCCTGAAGTATTCTAACATGAAGATGTGCTATCATTTTGTTCTTCCAGTCAAGATAATTCTCTCCATAAAACTTAGCACTCTCTTTCCTGAAGTACACCATTTGATCTACCTTAAGTTGTTAGGCTTTCTCTCCGAGGTACTTGGCTCTGATACCAATTGTTGGAATAGTCCGAAGGGATAACTGAGAGGGGGGGGGGGGGTTGAATCAATTATAAGCTATTTTAATTATTTCCTCCAATTACTTACAAAATATCATAAGCACATACACATTTAAGATTACACAAAATAGAACACCACAATTTTGGTTATGGGGAAACCAAACTAGGTAAAAACCCTAGTGGGAATTAGCACCCACAAACAACTATACTTGAGTATAATAATCCCTGTTAGAAGATATTTACAACCTTGTTAGAAGTTTTTCTTTACAATGCAATAAGTACAGTGACCTGGCTAAGTGTCAGACCATATTAGGAGTCTTTTACAAATAACCCTGTTAGGGGTGAGGATTCACTGTCCAAAAGCTCACTACTAATATGATGAAGGCTACAACCTTCAGTAAAATAGATATACACTATATCTGATAATGAATTGTTTGAGTAGACCTGTTGTCTTGATCAGTTCCAATGAATTGTATATACTCTTTTCTTCTTCACATATATCTTTATCTAATGAATGAGATGGCTTAACTATCCCAAAACAATCAGAATTTTGTTCTGTCCTTTTTCTGTCTCTTTTCTATCATTCACACTTGGTGATCTTCAAATGAACTACTATAAGTATCTTCTCCAAAAGATATGATATTTTTCATCTTTATTAATCCCTTCAATGCTTCTTTAGTTAGCCAAACAAAGCACACAACATAATTAGAATCATGCAACTTAAACTGAATAGACGCATCGCTTCTCATAGTTGGTTCCACCAAAATTACCCAAACATCATGATTCAGATGAAACACAATTAGTGCCTTTGGTTAATTAACTTTGAATCATAACTAAAAATTAATTTGAACACACATATCCCATAGATAGATGCAACTGGACAATCAATAAAATTACTATCAACTTTCTGAAAAGAATCTTCTGAAACCGTGTCTAGTAAACAGAGTAACATAACTCAACTGTTACTAAACATCTGAATCTACGTGTATGTACATGGTGTAGTATTAATGTCTGAAACATAAAAACAACCACACAAGGATTCCACATATCCATAGTGAAAAGTGAATACACTTCACTGCTGTATACTATATGTTGTCATCAATGACAAACATACATTCAACTATTTGCACAGAACGAAATGTCCAATAATTTTTCCAAAACTAAGACTAGTTTAGGCAGTATATATGTTGTTGTAGATAGGTTTATCAAGATGAGTAGTTTAATTTTTTGTAAAGTGACTAATGATGTCATCCATATGGCTCATTTTTTTTTTAGAGAAGTCATTAGGATCCATGGGTTACCAATCAGCATAGTATCAGACAGGGATACAAAAATTATGGGTCATTTTTGGAAAATCCTATGGAGAAGATTGGGTACCAACCTGTCTTTTAGATCTTGATACCATCCCCAAAAAGATGGGTAGATAGAGGTGGTAAAAAATACCCTTGGAAACCACTTGAGATGTTTAACTAAGGAGTATGGGAAGGCTTGGGATCAAGTGATTCATCAAGCGGAATTTTCTTACAATGACACTATGCATTGAAAAATAGGGAAGAGTCCACTTGAAATTTTCTATGGAATGCATCTTAGGAGTGTGTATGAGTTGAGAGATCTCAGAGACATGGAGGGAAGAAGTGGACATGTTGAATAATTTTCACTATCCATGAAGGATGTGCATGAACAAGTGAGAATAACTCTAATTGAGAACACTCAAAAGATCAAGGACAAAATTAATGTCAGGAGGAGAGATGTATAGTTTGCAGTAGGAGATTGGGTCATGGTTAATTTGAATAAAGATATAATTGAAAAAGGAGTTTCAAGAAAAATACAAATGAGGAGAATTGGTCCTTCTCAAATAATGGCTAAGTATGGGAGTAATGCCTATAAGGTGGATTTACCCAAGGACATAACACTTTCTCCTATTTGTAACATAGCATATTTGGCACAATATAAAGGTCCTAGTCCTAACGAAAGTGAAGAGGTTCCTAATGTTGCAAATATGGTCACTGATCAAACATTACCTTCCCCACCTAAGCCTACACCATAGAAGGTATTGGATACAATAATTGCGAAGAAGACTAGAAACAATAATTATATGGAGTATCTAATCAAGTGGGAACATATGCCTGAAGAAGATGCTACTTGGATACTTGAAGGTGATCTCAAGAAGCTAGGGATTGATCTTCCACTACTGTCACCTAACATGACTTAATCTCTTCTCATTTGGGGGAGAATGGTGTAAGAGAACCTAAGGGTTAAGTGTGTTAAACCCTAAAATTTTTTGTTTGGAAGACCTTTCTGAGGTCATGTAGATAAATAAGGGTTCTTTTCCAATCCATTAGGTGTGTGGGGGAATTGTTGGGTGTTATCAAATTTGGATATTATTCAAGTTGTTGATATTCATTTTTTGTCACTGATGTCAACATATGTTTCTGTGAAGAAGACAAATTGGTTACTTGACTGGCAGAAGTGTACGAACACTGTACATATATTTCAGAATGATCAAAGTTGGATATATGAATAAGGATGTGTGTTGACCTTATTTCTAAGGTCGCTTGGCTTTATGTTACATATCAAGGATGTTACAGTTGATTTAGTGAAGATTGGTTTCTAGACTATAATGGTGATACTTGACAGAGTAGGCCTCTATGTTTTGGGTATATCTTATTAGCAAAGATGTTTAAGATGAAGTGAGCTTATTGGAGGATACAAGAAATATTTTAGAATATTGGATTGTGTTTGATTGGCATGAGCATTATGGTGATGTCAGTTGTGGCGTGTATTCTAGAGGAGACCTATTGGGTGGCCGACTTTAGACATGTAGTGTGTAATATGAATTGTGAGTGTGGATTGCGGATCTCAGAGTATAACTGATGGATTGTATTTGATGTTTACTTGTTATAGGTACTATGTGTATCTTAGAAAAGGGTTAAAAAATTATTTATATATTGGGAAAGCCTAATTATCTGACCTAATTAATTATTTGTGTATTAGGTTAGCTTAGTTGGATGACCTAATGAATTATTTGAATAGGGTATATATGAGTGATCTTTTCTCTTGGAAAGATGTGGTAGAGAAAGATATTGAAAACAAAGAGAAGTGAAATTTGTGAGGCTTGTTTGGCTGCTAGATGTAGAGAAGAGTTTGTGATAAGAGTACTTCATTGGAATGACCAAGCAAAGACAGTTGCTATCACACAGTTCAAAGGATTGTATATTTCCTATATACACTTGTTTAGATTGTGAATCCTTGAGGGTGGCTTTAACCTTCTTTGGGAAGTGTGCCTAGGTAGTGAGCCTACTACTTTTATTGACTCCTAACAATGTTTATCTCCTAACAGGGACTTTGTACTATAATGTTGTAATAAACTCCTAACAAGGCTAAATATTCTAACAGGGATACTATACTCTTAGTACATTATTTGTGAGTGCTAATTTCCACTGGGATTTTACCTTTAACAAGGTTTCCTCGAAAAAAAGTATTGTGTTATTATTTTGGCATTTATTTTCTTATCATTTGCATTGTAGTTTTGTTTTATAATGTTTAATAATATATATCACAACTGATTCACCCCCCCCCCTCTCAGTTGTCTTGTGGACTATTATTCCTAACAATTGGTATCAGAGCTACTAGTCCTTAGAGAGAAAGATTAGTAGCTTGAGGTGATCTTGAAGATGTCTTACTACAATAAGGATAGTCAAAAATTTGATCCTGAAAACTTTGACAATTGGAAGAACAAGATGAGAACACATTTGCTATGTTTGGGAATTGACTACTGGATGATCACAGAGAAGAATGAAAGGATAGTGACTAAGGATGAACTAGAGAAAGCTACTGAAGATCAAAAGAAGCTATTTTCATGTAATATGGTTGCAAGGGAACCATTGATCAATGCACTTTCTGAAGGCAAATTCTCAGAAGTAAAAAAATTGGAATCTGCACATGAGATCTAGACAAGATTGGAGGCACTGTATGAAGGAAATAAGTTTACAAAATAGGAAAAGCAACAGAACTGGAAGACAAATATGGAATCATTAAAGATGAGAGAAGATGAGAAAATTAGGGCATATGGATAGAGAATTACTGAAGTGGTTACTGGCATTAGAAACTCTAGAGGTACTTACAGTGAGGAAGAAGTGATTGCAAAGATACTCAGATCTTTGACACCTTCTTATAGAACCAAAGTACAAGCTATAGAGGAGATTATACCTTTGACACCAAAATTTACTAGATAGATGTTGATTGGATATCTAACTACCTTTGAGGCCGCAGAATTGGGAGACACTTTACCTAAAGTTGAGTAAGCATTCAAGGAAAACATGCATAAGAACAAAAAGACCTTATCTGGAATTACGAGCACTAGAACTGGTGACCTAAGAGAAGAGCTTGGAGACTATGCTGAGGATTGGGAACAGATATTGGAGGAAGAAATAAATCTAGATGAAGTGGTGACATTGATCGCTAGAAGAGAGAAGAGAGGTAAGGTTAAATTTGGAGTAAAATTACCTTTGAAATGTTTTTCATGTAACAAGATTGGTCATTTTGCATCTATATGTCCTACAAGGGTTCCTAAGCACAAACCTAAGTTTTACAAATCAAAGTATCGTAAAGACAAGACATGTTATTATGCTAGTGAGTGTATTTCTGATGATGATGGTGACTATGATGAAATTGGATTTATTTCTATAAAGGATGATGAACCTATACATGAGGAAAAAGCCTTAGTATCTTGTGTTGAAAATAAATTTGAATGGGTTATATACAGTGGTTGTTCACATCATATGACTAGAGATAAAAACCAATTTGTGAGTTTGAAAAGATATGATGGTGGTGTTGTTAGACTTGGTAATAGTACTCCTAAACTTATCATTGGAGTAGGATCTATTTCTCTAGATGGAAAGACAAATAGTGACAATGTATTACTTGTTGATGGACGTAGGTATAATCTATCAAGTGTTGGAAAGTTAGTGGATAGAGGTTATCAATTGAAATTCATTAATGGTAAATTATCTATCAGAAGTAAATCAAGAGATTTGATCACATCTGGTACTAAATCTAGAGGTAATGTATTTGAATTGAATACATCTGAAGCTTCTTGTTTTATTGTGAAGGTTGATGACAATTGGTTGTGGCATAGAAGATTTTGTCATGTTAACTATGATAACATTGTGAAGGAAAGTATGATTATTGTTGTAAGAGATCTACCTAAGATTGTAAAGCCATCCAACACTATGTGTAGAGAGTGTATTATGGTGAAGCAGACTAGAAGCAATTTTAGAAGCAAATCTTTTTCAGCAAAAGGGAAGTTGGATCTGGTGCATACAGATCTGTGTGGTCCTACAAGAACGAGATCATATTATGGTGAAAGGTTCAGTGTAATTTCTATTATGATATGGATTACATTCTTTGTGCTTTCTGTTGCGATGAGGGTTGTATTTCTTAGAGTGAAATTTGAAGCATTTAATGAATTGTTGGATGATATCATTTTTGGAGGCAATGATAAGATCAATAAGAAGTTCTCTAAAGAAATGGAAAATGAATTTGAGATATCAATGAATGGTGAAATGAAATATTTTCTTGGTTTGAAAATTAATCAGAGTAAGAATGGCATTTTTATATCTTGGAACAAGTATCTTAAGGAAATGTTGAATAATTTTGGAATAGAATATTATAAACCTGTTGGAACACCTATGGTGACTGGACATAAAATAAATAGTAATGATGAGACTCAAAGTGTAGCTCAGACAAAGTATAGATCTATGATTGGTCATCTACAATATCTAACTCACACTAGACCAAATATTACCAATATAGTTTGTATTGTGGCAAGGTATCAAGAAGATCCGAAAGAGGCACATCTTTCTATTGTGAAAAGAATTTTCAGATATTTAAAAGGAACAACAAAATATGGATTATGGTATGAAAAATCAAATAAATTTATTTTACAGGCTTATACTGATGCTGATTGGGTAGGTAATGTGGATGACAGAAAGAGTACTAGTGGTGGTGCATTTTTCCTTGGGAAAAGGTTGGTTTCTTGGTTGAGCAAGAAGTAGAACTGTATTGCTCAATCTACTGCTAAATCAGAGTATGTTGTTGCTGCAATAAATTACACACAAGTTGTTTGGATTAGACAAATGCTTAAGAACCAGTGGTTATGCATTTTGATAACACCAGCATAGTGAATATGTCAAAGAATCCTGTAATGCATTCAAAGAATAAAAATATTTTTATTAAGTATCATTTCTTGAGGGAGAAGGTAGCAGAGAAAGAAATAAAACTTAAATATATTAGCACAAAGGAATAGATAGCATGGTAACTTCAAAGCAAGCATAAACACAATGGATGATACAATGTTTCAAAATGGACCAGACATGGTCTCTGATTAGATTACTACCATAAAGAACTTCCTGTCATGTTAGTGATAGGAATAGAAACAGATATAAAACTGATGAGTGGCAGTTTTATTAAAGACTCAAATCGAGATCTAGATACAAGTTCATATGGATAATATAAAACCTTTCCCAAAAGGTGCTTTTGAGTATCTTAGAAGCATGCTTGGGGTCAAATCCCCTCCTTGTGATAATTAATTGATGCACATATGCATCATTCCAGTTGCTTTCAGAGCTATATCATTTTTTGGACTTGATGTATGGATGTACTCCTCAGGGGGAGTAATCGAAGGAACATAAGAGCACATTTGGGTGATCTTGCACCTAGCCATTGGACATGAAGATTTAAAAACACTACAGAATATTATAGATGATTTATGGAACACTTTTACATTACTACGAAAGGGGGAAGGAATCTATGTGAAAATCCCTACTGTTTTGGGGAGATTTATGTTGAGGATATTGAGAAGATTGTATTGAGAGGAGAAAGTATTTTTGAGTTGATTTTGGGTTGATGGATTTTCCCATATATTTCCATCACTACCAAAGGGGGAGATTGTTTGATGATATCATATTTGGATACTATTCATGTTCTTGATATTCATGTTTTATCACTGATGTCAACATATGTTTCTGTGAAGAAGATAGTCTAGTTACTTGACTAGCAGAAGTGTACAGACATTGTATGGATGTTTCATAATGATCCAAGTTGGTTATATGAAGAAGGATGTGTTTTGAAATTATTCCTAAGGTTTCTTGGCTTTGTGCTACATATTGAGGATGTTAAAGTTGATTTAGTGAACACTGGTTTCTCGATTGTAACTGTGATACTTGACAGAGCAGGTCTCTTGTTTTGGGTATATCTTACTAGAAAATATTTTTCAGACGAAGTGAGCTTACTAGAGGATAGAAGAAATATTTTGGAATATTGGGTTATGTTTGATTGGTGCAAGCATTCTTCTGACATCAGTTGTGGCGTGTATTCTGGAGGAGACCTATTTGGTGGCCGAATTCAGACATGTAGCATGTAATATAAATTGTGAGCATGGATTGCCAATCTGGGAGTATAACTAATGGATTGTATTTCCTGTTTACTTTTTATAGGTACCATGTGTATCTTAGCAAGGGGTTAAACAATTATTTGTATATTGGGAAATCCTAATTGGCTGACCTAATTAATTATTTGTGTATTAGGAAAGCTTAACTAGATGACCTAATGAATTATTGTAATAGGGTATATATGAGTGGTCTTTTCTTTTGGAAAGAATTTGTAGTGAAAGAGATTGAAAAGAAAGAAGTGAAAGTTGTGAGGCTTGTTTGGCTGCTGGATTTAGAGTAGATTTTGTGATAAGAGTAATTCATTGGAACCGACCAAGAAAAGACAGTTGCTATCAAACAGTTCAATAGATTGTATATTTCCTATATACACTTGTTCAGATTGTGAATCCTTGAGGGTGGCTTTAACCTTATTTGGGCAGTGAGCCTACTACTTTTCTTGACTCCTAACAGGGACTGTGTACTATAATATTATAATAAGCTCCTAATAGGGCTAAATATTTTAACAATGATACTATACTCTCAGTAAATTATTTATGGGTGCTAATTCCCACCGGGATTTTACCTTTAACATGGTTTCCTCGATGAAAGGTATTGTGTTATTGTGTTTGCATTTACTGTGTTATCATTTTCATTGTAGTTTTGGTTTATAAAGTTTAAAGTTTAATAATCTATATCACAACTAATACACTCCTCCCCTCTCAATTTTCTTATGGACTATTATTCCTAATAGGAATGTGGTGAGTTGGTTGTGACAAATGTGTCAAAAGATCATATTATTGCATTATAAGCCAAAGTGGGAAAAATATAAAGAATGGCACCAAGAGTGCAAAATATGACTTAATTTGGGCGTCATTAGGTCTAGGAGATATTTAGTGGTCATTTTGAACCCATCAATTTGGTCTATACATTGAAAAGTAGAAAGATGTAAAAGTTGTAAAAGTTGCTATGAGCAACTTTGCAACTTTTCAATGTTGAATAACAACATTTGAGAAAAAAGTTGCAATGTTCCCTAAGGTAGTTATGGGTTAGTACAGTTGGATGGAACATGGAAGGAATACATATTTAAGGTCTCCTAAAGTATTTTTTAAGGGTTGGAATTACTTTGGCATGATTTCCAATAGTAAGCATTTGACAATTTTCTGAGAACTCACTATGTTTCTTGTTTATGGTGTTAACAGGACAGGTGGAGGACATGATTCAAATGTTGCTCGAAGAGCATTGATGACTATGATTTCCAGTAAGATATTGACACATAGAAATAAATTTTGAGCAATTTATGATTTAATAAAGGTATCTCAAAGAATTGTTAAGAGATATATTAGGAAGAGAAATATGTAGGATATGAATATTTAAAAAAATTAGGTACGGATTTGTAGAGTTCCTCAAAAAGATAGAATTTATGAAGATGTAAGAAGAGGGGTCATTGAATTTTGGACCAACCACTCTAATGTTTCTCCCAATAGAGGGGAAAATAGGAAAGATGAAGAGCCTGGTATGAAGATTTCACATACAAAACATTTTGTCGATACTACACAAAGTGAACTATTTGAAGCATTCAAACAAGAATTTTCAGATGTGAAAATAGGTTGAGAGAATGTTTGAGATGTTGCCCCTTTACTTCGGATGAAAAAAAGGGTTCTTGAAACATCTTATTGTCTAAATCATGTTTATTTTCACTTATACTTGCAATCATATAAAAAGGTTATGGCACTACTTAATCTAGATATGGTTCCTAAAAGTACAACAAACTTTTTGAAGTTCATTCTATGTGATAAATCAGAAGACTCAGATGAATTAAATGTCTAGTGTATAAAAAAGGAATGCAATGATTGTGGAAATTTATAGAAATTCCCTTTACAATTTGATAATATACAACACCAGTCTAGTGGAAGAGATTTGAATATGAGAGATACCAAATGAAGACAGGATGAGAATAAAAAAAATTGCATTGAAGGAGACTGAATTACCATACCTTCAGTTCATGGACGGATTTTGATCTATGATTTATTCATATATCCAACATTGTCATGGTGCACAATGGAAACCTAAATATTTTTGTGATTCCAAAAATTGTTTCCCACCAGGTTGTATTCTTTCAGTTGTAGATTTTGCGGAGAACTATACATTTTCCCCTCAATCAGAGCTCCAAAGTCAATACTATCATTTTGAGCAAGTTACAATATTTGTGCATGTGACCTATAGACATGCACAATTTGATTTGGATGAGATAGAAAGTATAGATCAAAATTAATGCATTATCATCAAGGGAGTTCATATCTATATCAGCGATTATAGGTTTCATGATAGGGCTACGTGGCTCATTGTTTCGACATGTTTTCTAACAATCTTTCAAATCGTTGGATAAATGCTTCACAACATTGGATCTAGTTTGATAGGGGTGTGGGTAAGTACATTATTTTCTTTTATTCTTTCAATTATATTAGATAAATTATATAAGTTTTATTTTTAAATGATTTATATATATAATTTAAATGTTCATGTGTGTGTACATGTCTATAACTTTAAATTGTTGGTCAATTTAAGTCAGAAAAAGCCTTTAATTGGTTAGTCATGCAACATGCTAGACACAATGTTAATTTTATTTGGAACTTCTTTGAAAGTGGACAAGGAAAAGGAGAGCATGATGGAGTGGGAGCATGTGTGAAGTGTGCACTCCGACAACATGAACTTCAAGGTACATACATTTTATATTCAACTTGTTTGTAGTATAGTATGTACACATTCTTTAATCTTCATTTGCTAGAAATAAGCTAATTATACTAAATTATTATATATCTAGGTAACATGATATAGAGAATGCAAAGAAAATTGTTGAATGGTGTTGAAATCATTTCTCTACTCGAGACAAAAAATAAAATAAATGTTACTTTTGGGAAGTGATAGGTATTTAAAACTTTCATTTTTCAAACTCAAATTCTAAAAAATAAATTATAGGTCACATGTGTTCAAGTTGAGTCTATATATATCATGTACATGCATTTCACATTTTTCATAATTGAATTGAGGTCTGACTAATTTATTTAAAAAATTTAATTTGTCTAGATATCAATCATTCCAATCCTTACAATCATCAATCAATCGTTGATATCAGAAGTTTACATCAAGTGATGACTATAGGAAAACACAAACCTCCACTGATTCAACTAAGAGATAAATCATTCTTTTTTGAAGATTGTGATAACAAAAACACAATGATTCAATGTGTTAATATTGCAAATGGATATGTTTCACAATGGGATCAGAAAGAGTTAATCAAAATGCCTCCTTATGAAGATGATGACAATGACATAGACATCCATGATCCTATATATTCATTTGATTATGAAATTGTTTATGATTTAGTTGTTACAAGTGCATTTTGACATACATGTACACATATATGTTATTTTATTTATAGTTTATATAATTTATTAGGTTTACTTGAGTGACGTTAAAATTTTAGTAGTCCAAACTTAAAGTTTTATTATTTATTTAAATGCACGATTCATTTTCACATTTTTAGGTGATATTTTTGTTGTGGTTGTGGATCCCGAGAATGTATAAGGTGTAGATTATTATCTACTAAGATGCACAAAAGATAAATACAAGCTTCCACAAGAAATCGTTTATGGTGATGGACAGAAATATCCAACTAGTTCAGTTTTTATTGAAGGAACCTATTATCAACAAGTTATGATTGAAAAAAATGGAATTTAATTAATTAAATACATTCCTGGACAGAGAGTTCTACATTATATGAAAAAAAAATTTAAAAAAATGAAAAAAAAATAGGGACCCCTATCTAGAACCCGACTGAGTTTCCTCTGGAGCGCCTTTCCCACTCTTGTAGCCCCTTAATGTGCAAATGAGGGGCTTGGAGGTTTTTTTTTGGTATTGAAACTATCCCAAGGACTACACAAAGTGGGCCTCGACCGAGTCCCACTCAGCCCAGTCTACTGGGCCACGTAGGCACCATTTGGCACCTATGTGTACTTGATTGTGTTAGAATTCACTAGGTCTAACTGGATTGAGTTAGTTGAGTTAGCCTAAAAAGAGACACTCGACTGTGCTTTTACCCTCTTGTCTCAACATATTTAGGTATTTAATTAGAACTTGGTAAGTGTATTAATTAAATTATCCTCTATCTTGTCCGATCGATTCTCTTTACTATTGCACAACATCGGTGAGATCAACTCATCCAACTAATGAAACGGTATGGAAGTGCATCATCTCAATAAGTTAACTACCCTACACTAGTCATGATTACAACTAATCATTCTTCTTGAAATGAGGAAAATCTATTGATAGCAATCCTCCAGGCTACTATTAATCATTACATCACACTTCCCTTTGCTATACTTATTATTCAATACTTGGTATGCCTTTTCCAAAGGATGGTGGAGGTATTTTTCAATAATGGCCTTTAGGGAATTTATAATCATTTAAACCACCATTTGTCCCTCTAAATTCCCACATTAAATCCATTGAATCTCTAGGTCTAATGGAATTCTAATCTCTTCAGTCTTTCTCTCTACGTATTTGAAAATGGATACTCTAATAAAATTGGGAGGTCTCAACCATCTGATGGATTTTGATAAAGGAGTTACAATTGATAGAATTAGGCAGATTGTTGATGTTAAAAACAAGGTCATTTGAAGGGTCTTTTATAGAAGCTTAGGAAGCCAATATGTTAGCAAAAAGGATAGGTTTAGGGCTAATCCTAACATCTCTGATATGATCATTGTGATTGTTATGCATATCTACAATAATCAAGATGACATTGCAAACCTTTATGGAGAAGTAGTCATAAAAGACATATTAGAGGGTTTAGACAAGGTCATGGTTAATATTAGGGAATATCTCACCATCCCTTGCTCCGATAACTATGATATTATAATTATCAAGAATAATCTAGTCCCTAGCTACATAATTCTATTTTCGGAGGATTTGGATGATTTCTGGACAGAGCATCCGGTGATTTCCAGGAATCTGGATTTCCTCATGAACTTCTTCCAGATCAGAACACCAATGACCAATAATTGGCTAGAGGAATATATTGTTGTTGACCATGTGGAAGAAGGCATCACCCACAAAGAAGACATAGAGGGTCTCCATCAAGCTATCTAACGCTATCCCTAAAGAGCACTTTTTTCTCCCTCTATTTTGATAAATTTTGTCTTAATAGCAACATAGATTTTTGGTAAATTTATAGATAGTTATGGCTCTATCATATCGGTAAGGTTCATCTATTATACTTTGCACTAGAAATTTGAATTCAAAAGTAGCATTCTAACTCTATTCCTACTCTATAATGGTTATCTCCAAATATAGAACTTCGTGGAAAAATCTTAGGTTTATCTATGAAATTTTCTAAATGGTGTAGAATTCATGGGCTTTCAGCATCTCTTTAAGTATAGATAGATTTAAACATTTCTATTAAATGTACTTATATATACAAGAGCTTATATAGAAGTTGTTTGTTTTTGGGTTAGATGGCTTTTGATGTTTGGTTATTACACACACACACACACACACACAAACACACACATTTGTGCATATACATATATCTGTATATATTCATAAAATTTATATAATTCTGGTAGGCAGCAGTGGGTTTGTTTTTGTGATTATGTAGTGATGTGGGTGATTGATTGAGATAATTCATTCTGGGTGGATGCCAAGCTTATTTGAGTTGTGTCTCTCTCAGGTTGAGATGTGTTTTCATTAGTCTTGCTATAGTTGGGTTTGAGCTTTAAAATTTATATGGTTTATGTCAGTTTTTTCTAACAACTTCTAGGATCTATCTCGGTTATAAATTGAAACTCATTTAATTGTTTTTTGATATTGAGATATGACTAACGATGGAAGATATAAATCATAGATTTGGTGGTTGATTAACAGGTTTCAACAAGCCTGTCATTGGTGTAGCCGGTGGAAGAATTATGAGGGAAACTAGACGAAGTTATAGATATAGAAGAAAACAGTAAATGTGACCCACTCAGTGGTCTTATGTATATGTGTAGGAAAAATGTCATTGATGTTATGGTTGTAAATGGAATGAAATATCCCTTAGGAAATTCATTATGTACAATAGGACCTATGCTCCTCATCTATTTAAAAATCCATATAATATGGTAGTATCTGTAAAAAAAAATTATTTCATTTTATTATCTGGACTTTTAGCCCTAGGTGATACCAGAGGTTTTTCTTTCCTTTGTTCTTTTCCTCCAGTACCCACATTGAATGGAAGTGTAATATTTAAATATATTAATTAAAATTATAAAAGGCTTAGGCGAATTATCTATTAAATAATAATAATAATAATAATAATAATAATAATAATAATAATAATAATAATAATAATAATAAAACAAACGTTATTTAAATTATTATATTATATTCTTTTACAAACATAATCTTCTCCTTTTTAAAATTAATTTTTCACATCTTTAAAAACATTGTTGGAACTCATAATTTTAATTGTATTTTAATTTTTGATAAATTAATTTAACAATTTATTTTCAAATATATTTCTTTTTATATAATTTTTTTTTTTATTAAATTTAATTATATTTCTATTATATAAAATTTACATTAAATTATTTTTATATATAATTATTTAAAAATTTATTTTCTATTGTAGTAACATAGATGCATATATCTTTTAACAATGTTTATTAAATTTGATATTTATTTATACAACAAATATCAATATTTAAACTTTTATTTAAGAAAAATATTACAATAGGGAAATTATTTTTAAGTTTGGTTTTACTTGTATTTTAAATATAAAACTAAACATTTAGCATCAAACATTTAAATATAGTTAAACAACTTAACTAGCAGTCATCCACTTTTGTGCGTGCAACGGTGAGCCGATAGGAGGTTTGTTTTTCCAAGAAAGTAAAATAGTTTGCATAAAAGGAAATCTGAAATTTAAAATTTGGCAGATATGCTTACAATTACCAAGAAAGAAATTTGTCAAATAAGTTTTCCCTTAACCTTAAAAATAGCTAGTGCTTCAGACTATTTAAGGAAACCTGACCAGAAGATTCTAAGATATGGGCCTACAATTAGGTTAATCTTATACCTCTCTGATTAGGTAGCTTGATCTATTGCCTCTTAATCATCACTGTAGATCTTAGGGTTAGGTTAGATCCAACAAATCCTTCCAACATTTCATTTCCATCTACATTGTAGAATACATCCTAAAACTCCTTGAATCCATACAAAAAATAGTTAAACATAAATTAAATGCTCATTTAATTCTCCACAATAATCATCCTTATCTTAAATACGCTTCACATATCCCAAGAAAATCAACTATGTTAGTTGGGATCTCAAATCTCTCTCAAACTGTCATAATACTGACACTCAGTCAATACTATGTTCTGTTGCTCGATCATCACTAGATAACTCGGTAATTCATTGACACTCAGAAAATATTGATGGTCGATTGACATTAAATATTCTTGGCATGTACTGGCACTCGGTCGACACTCGCATCACTCGGCACATACATAAGTTCCTTATTCTTCTACTTTGTTACTCGGTCAAGAATAATCTTGAAGTCATCCAAACTTCACTTAGACTTGAGATAAACAATATATTACCTTGTCAAGGTGTGATCTCATCAAGTACTCATTGTAGTTTCACACAACTCAACTATGTCACCAGGTGTTCTTGTTATCTCTCCTTTCAAATCTTCTTAATCAATCAATTGATATGGCACTTTACAAGATAGCAATTGTCTTACCAGTTAAGGTTTGACATCAATGACAATATACAAATTCTTTCAATTGTAGTTTCCAAAAATCTCCCTCTTTGGAATTGATGGAAATCACATGAAAACAAATAAAATATGTAAGGTTCCAAACAATCCAAAAAAGTATGTTTAGTAAATTTTTTTTATTAATGTCCTTAGCTTCATTTCGATTCTCTCCAATACAAATATTTCTCCTTCTTGGATAGATTTCTCTCCGTGTCTTCTCTGAATATCTCCCTCATAGTATATCTCTCTCTTTGTTTGCTTACTAACTTTTCTTATGTATATCTCCCTCTTTGACAACAATGCCAAAGATGTATACATCTCCATTATGTAGATATCTTTATGTCAAGTTTCTTAATTCTATGCTCCCTTTTTCATCTTTCTTATGAATGATCAACATCGTTTACTTAACACTTCACAACTTCAGGCAACACCTAAAGTGTGACCACCTTTTGCATCAATCTGTAAGATATTCTATCTAATACATTTGATGCAACCAATCCATTATGATATTAGTTAGCCTTAGATAGGGAATCACCCCAAATTTTCATCTTAGATACTCATGAGCATCCTTAGGTAAAGCCTTAGTAAATATATCTACCAACTATTGCTTTGTATTAACATATTCAAGTCTTACTTCTTTGTCTTGTACCATCTCTCTCAAGTAATGATACTTGATAGAAATATGCTTTGTCTTTGTATGCATTGCAGGGTTCTTTGAAATATTAATAGCACTAGTGTTATCACAAAAAATAACAATTGGTTATGTTCTCTTTTCCTTCATACCTTTCAACAATTGCTTGATCTACACTATGTTCAAAAAATTCACTACTACTGTGACATATTATCCTCTGCTGTAGATTGAGAAATACAGTTCTATTTCTTACTTTTCCAAGAGACTAATCTCTTTCCTATAAATAATGCACCTCCACTTGTGGTATTTCTGTCATCAACATTACTTGCCCAATCCGCATTTGTGTAAACTTTCAGTTCAAACTTCTCATTCTTCTTGTAATATAATCCACAGTCCTCTGTTCCCTTCAAATATCTCAGATTCCTTTTCACTTCCATCAAGTGACTATCTTTAGGATTTGTAGAAAATATTGCAATAATCCCAACTGCTAATGCAATATCTGGTCTACTGTGGACAACATATTGTTGTTTTCCAATCGTTGATCTATACAACATTTGATTCACTTCAGCCATCTCATTAGACTTTGATAGTTTTTTTCCAGTAGCCATAGGTGTACTTACAAGTTTGGAGTCCTCCATGCCAAAAAAATTTAGTATCTCCTTGATTTACTTAGATTTTGTAATGTAGATACCATTGTTCATCTGATATACTTGCAAATCAACAAAGAATTTAATCTCTCCAAACATAGATATCTCAAATTCAGTTTGCATCTATTTTGCAAATAATTGGAATAAAACATCTTGTCCTCCAAATATGATATCATCAACAAACATTTCAGCTAATAATATCCGTTTACCTTTCTTAGACTTTAAGTACAAGTTATTGTTTTCATTTGTCCTTGTAAATCCAATCTTGAGTAAGCAATTATGCAATCTCTCATACCATGCTCTAGGGGCTTGTTTCAATCCATACACCGCTTTATGTAGCTTGCAAAACATATTCTTCTTGCTTGAATCAAAAAATCCTTCATCTTGGTCAATGTATACCTCTTCTTCCAGTATTCCATTCATAAATGTTGATTTGACATCCATTTGATATAATTTGAATCCTTTGTAAGCTGCATAGGCCAACAAAGTTCTAACTCCTTAGAATCTTGCAACTGGGGAGAATGTCTCACCATAGTCAATGCCTTCTTCTTGTGCATAACCTTTGCATACCAGTCTGGCCTTATTTCTTAAAACTTCTCCATGTCCATTCAGCTTGTTTCTAAATACCCACTTTTTTCCAATAACATTCTTATCCTTTAGTCTAGGTACTAGTGTCCAGGTTTTGTTCTTCTCAATTTGTTCAATCTCTTAATTCATGGCATGTATCCAATCTTCATTACATAAAGCATCTTTCATTGATTTTGGCTCAAATTCACACAATAAACATGTCTAATTTTTCAATTTTCTTCTTGTCATGACATCTGAATCTTTATCTCAAATAATGTGTTCTAGTTTATGATGTCTTCAAACATATTTTTCTAGTGTAGGCTTTGGTCTTCTTTTCTCTTGTTGTTCATCCTTAGATTTATCATCAAAGTTAATTTCAAGTTCATTTTGTGTTCCTGTTTCATTTTCAGATTGCTCAGCAGTTTCCTCCTAATACTTGACAACATCTCTATGTAACTTGAAATTTTCTTGTTGTTGCTCGACAACATCATTTTTTGGTTCAGGCACACTGTTGATCTCTCCTTCGTTCATATAAATGAAAGATCTATAATCTTCAGGTTCTTGCTTACATTCCACTTCATTCTTTTTTTGAATATTCATCAATTCTAACATTTTCACTTTCCACAACTTTGTTAGTGTTTTTGCATATTCATCAATTCAAACACTTTATACTTTTTTCTCTTAGTGAAATAACCTACGAATATGCCTTCATCACTCTTAGCATCAAGTTTTCCATTTCTATTGTCCTTTAGTATATAATATTTTCTCCCAAAAACTTTAAAATATTTTACATAAGGTGCATAACCATACCATAACTCATAAGGTATAATATCAACACCTTTCGTGACTTGTACTCAGTTCAAGGTATAGACTGTTGTACTTACAACTTCTCTTTAGTACTTTTGTGCAACATTATTTTCTATCATCAGTGTTATAGCACAATCCATTATTGATCTATTCCTTCTCTCAGCTATGCCATTCTGTGTGGGAGTCCTTGGAGTAGACATCTGTCTTTTAATTCCTCTATCATTAAAGAATAAGTTGAACTCATTTGATATAAACTCTCCTCTTCTGTCAGATCTCAGACATCTTATGTTCTTACCTGTCTCTTTTTCAACTTTTGCCAAATACCACTCAAACAACTAAAAATCATCAGATTTTTCTTTGAGAAACATTACAGCCCTCATTCTAGAGTAATCATCAACAAACACTATGAAAAATTTATCACCTCAGTAGCTTTGTACACAAATAGGTCCACAAAGGTTAGTATGAACCAATTCCAAAACATTATCAGAAGTATAGGTTTTTCTCTTAAAGCTATACTTTGTCATTTTGCCTAACTGATATTGCTTACACATAACATTATAAGGTTTCTTCAATCTTGGTAACACTATTAATATTTTTATCTTACTAATGTTTACCAAATTGTCAAATTTCACATGAAATAACCTCTTATGCCATAACCATATATCATCATATTGTACAAACAAACATTTCTCATCAAATAAATCTAGATAGAATAAATTACCTCTTGTCTATTCTCCACTTCCAATAAGTTCACCAGTAGCATCAAAGATCTTAGATTTTTTGTGATGGAAATCAACTAAGTATCTAGAAGTATTCAACTGAGAAATACTCAACAAATTATAGTTTAGTCCTTCAATCCAATAGACATTTTCACATATGATCTTATCAGTTAGTTTTATTAATCCCTTTCCTTTCACATGACATGGTTTGTCATTACCAAACTTAACAATACTAGCTTGGCAATAGTTTAAGGTTTCAAATTTACTTTTATCACCATTCATGTGATGTGAGAAACCACTATCAATTATCCATCTATCACCTTTACTCATATATGAAATAAGTGTAGTTTTCTCATCTTCATCAGAATCATCTTTCATAGAAATATAAAAAACTTCTATATCACTGTCACCAGATTTATCAGATTCACTATCAAGTTATTTTTCAGCAATGAAGCGAGATTTCTTACCTTTGTCCTTATAGTCCTTATACATTTTGAAATCTTTGTCATCCCTTTTGTCTTTATACTTTCTTTCTCTTCTCTCATCCTTGTCATTCTTGTCAAGACATCGTGCAACAATATGACCAACTTTGTTACATTAAAACAAATTATCAGAAGTTTACCTTTGACATTTCCTCTTCCTCTTGGTAGTCTTCTAGCTATAAGTTCTTCAAGTTCATCAAGATATTCATCAAAAGTGTCACTGCCACTATTCACACCTCTTTCTTTTCCTTTCTTTGATTTATGAAGAGTCATTTGTAATTTGAATGAAAAATCAACATGGTTAGGAGTGAAATTGTCAAAATTTGACATTTCAAAAATCGTAAGTCTACCGACTAGACCTTGCAAAGTTAAGTTGTTACTAAGAATACATCTTAGTTCTTGTATAGAAGATACTCTAATAGCATATATAGGAAGTAAGGTTCTCAGTACCTTGCTAATAACAATATCATCACTAATAAATCCATTAGCTCCTCTAAAAGCATTTACAACCTCCTAAACTCGGCTACAATACTGAAAAATAGTTTCACCATCTTGCATTCTAATTTCATCAAACTTACTGCTAAAGCTTTCATATTTGGCTCTCAGTACATTTGTATCACCTCCATATATAGTTTCCAGTGTATCCCACATTTATTTTGTAGTTTTGCAATCTTTTATGTCTTCAAATTCAGGATAGCTTAGGGCTAATGCAATCTCCAACATTGCTTGGTTGTGTTCTTGTTTTTCTTTCATCTGCTGAGCTGTCATAACAGTAGGCACTATTATGTAATAATTTTACACATAGTATTTTGTGGCATCTCCAATTCCAACTAGGTGTAGCTTCATCAAACTTTTCCATGCAGGGAAGTTCTCTTTGTTAAACCTTGGTACCTCCTTTTAATACATTTTTATCTTTACCTTCAAGTACCTTCAAAATTTTCTCTACAAGCACCTCAAAGCTCTGATACCAATCATTAGAATGTTTTAAAATAACTGAGAGGGGGGGGGGGGGTGAATCCATTAGCCAAGGTGTAGATGTACTATTTGAACTTTCAAACACTTCAACCAACTCAAATCCACTCTGTCTCTATAGCATATAATCAATAATATAAACTTGTAGTTTACTGTCCTAATGTACCCAAATTGCAAAATATAAATCTCTTAACATTACAACACATAAAATATCCTTCACACAAGTATGACACCACAATTTAACGTGGAAAACCAATATGGGAAAAGCCACCAGTAACATACTACCAATTTTTCACTCTTCTGAAGTGACCTCTGTGAAAAGCCAACTTGGTTAAAAGTTACAATACACACTGTTAAATGTGACCTGATTAAAGGATTTAATCACTACATTAGAAGTGAGCCTTGTTAGAGGGCTTATAGAATTCCATTAGAATGTCACCTTGATTAAAGGATTTAACAACATGATTGTTAGGTCAACCTTGTTTAAAAGGATTTTTAAACTGATACAATGGTTAGAAAGTAACAACAAATTGTGATCTGAAACATACAACTCACTTTGCAAATATAGATCCAATTGTAGCTCAAATTTCTAATTCACTATCTCACATTCATTTTCATTTATATCATTATGATCTACTCAGAAATCCTTCAAGCAATGACCACTATGTAGTCTTGTACTGCTCTCTTCAACCTTTTCTTCTTTCTTCTTAGATTTTTCCAATCAAGTTAGTTAACCTCATGCAACAAAATCATAAGCTACAATTAGGTTAATCTTATACCTCTCTGATTAGGTAGCTCAATCTATTTCCACTTAATCATCACCATAGATCTTAGGGTTAGGTCAGATCCAACGAATCCTTCCAACATTTCCTTTCCATCTACATTGTAGAATACATCCTAAAACCCCTTCTTGAATCCATGCATAAAAAAATTAAACATAAAATAATTGCTCATTTAATTCTCCACAATAATCATCCTTATCTAAATTACGCTTCACATATCCCAAGAAAATCAACTATGTTGACTGAGATCTCAAATCTCTCTCAAACTGTCATAATACTGACACTCGATCAATACTGTGTTTTGTTGCTCAATCATCACTAGATAACTTGGTAATTCATTGACACTCAGAAAATACTGATGCTTGGTCAACACTAAATTTTCTCGGTATGTACTGGTGCTTGTTTGACACATGCATCGCTCGGCACATACATAAGTTACTTATTCTTGTGGTCTATTACTCGGTCAAGACTAATCTTTTAGTCACCCAAACTTCACTTAAACTTAAGATAAACAATATATTACCTTGTCAAGGTGCGATCTCATCAAGTACCCATTGTACTTTCACATAACTCAACCATTTCACCAGGTCTTCTTGTTATCTCTCCTTTTCAAATCTTCTTCACCAATCAACTAATATGATACTTTACAAGATAGCAATTGTCTTACTAGTTAAGGTTTGACATCAATGGCAATATAACAATTGTTTCAATTGTAGTTTCCAACAAAATATGTGATTTTTGAATTAAACTCAGTAAGATCCCTTCCCTTTGCTTGGAAAATGTCCTCATTTCTTTGTCTCCAAATAAGTCATAGGACTTCAGTGGTAAAGGTTAACCAAAATTCATTGAGTTTACTGTCAAAAGCCTCCACATAACCAAACAAAACTTCATGCCAAGATAGACCAGGATTATAAAATAATATTATATTTTAAAATTTATAAGTTCAATTTAAAATAGAATTAAATCTTCACCTAAAATTTGAAGCTGATTTTTAAAATTTATAATAGAAATAAATATTAAATAAATCAACAAATAATTTTAAATTTAAAAGATAATTTATTTTTACTTTAGAATAGAAACAAATATTTTGAAAAAAGAAACTTAAGTTATAGAAAGTGTCCATTTATAATAAAAGCATTTTCTTTAAACTCACCAAATAATATTAGATTTTGAAGTTGATTTACTTAATAAGTTTTTACTTTTTAAAGTTTCATTTTTAAAGGATTGTATAATATGTTTTTACATTTTGTAATTTTTTAGTTTTATATTTAAAAATAAAAATTATTTATTATTTTCTATAATTTACTATTATAGTAATATTATTATTGAAGTAATATTTTTGCTCAATTTTGTCGTGATATTCATTTACAAAGGTAATATTTTGGTATAGTAGTGAAACTTTTCCATGAGTGTAATTAAGTCTCTATTAATAATAGTTTTCTCCTTGTGTCTCAATTTATTTTTCTCTATGTTCAAGAAGGATCAATTAAGTGGGATTAAAATTCTCCAAAGGCGACTAATAAGAAAGTTCCATTATGATTGATAAGTCAAATTTTAGATTTTGATATCATTGGTCAGTTTCTAATTTGGATGCAAAAGTCATTCGATTGACATCTTCACACACACACACACAATGTACCATTGAACAAATTTCAAAAACTAGAAAACACAACATATTTTCACAAATTTTTCAGCATCTGTTCTTCATGATCTCCATATTTTGTGGTCGACAACCACATAATTTTTTTGACATTTTACTTTATTTTATTGTCTTTGGTGCTTTTTATAGGGATCTTAGCTCGTGCCTATATATATCTTGGAGGAAGTATTTTCAACAAATTCATTATCTCTATTATGCCATATACTTGATCTATTGATGCAATGACAACCATGTAATTGATTGTGTTGTCTGCTTCAAAATCAGAATGCAGAGAATTTACATTATTATTATTGTTAGAAAGTCATTGGGTTCTTTTGCATTTCAAGGTCATGTTAATTGAATCTCATTTCATTATAACTATTGATTGTGGGCACCAATTTGAATATGGTTGTGCCTCTCTATTTTAAAATTTGGATGATGTTTTAGTGTATTCTTTATTAAATATTAAATTTGATGGATATAAGATAGTAAGTAATCCATAAAGTTAGTAGTTCTTGAACACTAGGCATGCAATCCTAAATTGTATGGAAACAGTATTTTGTCTGGGTGTTTTTTGGGTACAAAACTAAATGTTATGTGTTGTTCTATTTCTTCAATATATTTGGTAACATGCAGGTAGAATAACCTATTTGTAGATGTTTTTTGATTTAGGTAGAGTGACAAAAGAGTGGAGTGTAAACAAGCAATGTTTTGGCCATGTGCCTCTCTGTGTTTCAGCCAATGTTTCAAACCTGCATTATTGCTTTTATATTTAGTGTCTATGTCAAATGAGAGTTTTGGAGTTCATAAATTTTTCGTGCTAGTAGGTGAAGTGCCTTTGTTTTGGCTTGTCCTTTTCTCATCACACCTGCTATAAGAGCTTTACAATGGTTTATCAAAAGAAAACTCCTTGTCTTCTACTATCATAGGAAAGAAGTAGTTTCCATGTTTTATTATACTCTTTACATGTTGTAACAATTACATATTTATTAAACACATAAAATGTGTCTCATATATGTAAAAGGTGGTGCTTTAAAATATAACACTTTAAATACTATCTTGTGTTAAATGTTTGATACAATAGGCTTGTTGATATGAATTATCCTAATTCAATCATTATATTAGAGTGGAGAGCTTTTTGGACAAGCTAAATTAGTTAGCTTAAAATGCCTAATTTTGATATTATATAATGCAATATCTTATATAGAAAATTTGATGAAAAAGTGATAATAAATAAATAAAATTTTAAGTTTTAAATTAAAATTGTATTATACAATATTGTGTTGATTTTGTTCATAAAAATATATATTTTTTCTTTTATTTATTTTAAAAAGATTATAGATTACAAATTAGGTCAATTTATTTATGATGTTGGAAGCAAGAGTAATTTCTAGATATGCCCACATCTTGGACTCTTTTGGTTAGGTTTCCTTGAATGGTTTGAAGCACTAGTTGTTTTTAAGGTTAAGGGAAAACTTATTCCACAAATTTATTTCTTGGTAATTGTAAGCATATCTGCCAAATTTTAAATTTCAGATTTACTTTTATGCAAACTATTTTACTTTCTTGGAAAAACAAACCACCTATCTGCTCACCGTTGCACGCACAAAACTGAATAACTGCTAGTTAAGTTGTTTAAACTATATTTAAATGTTTAAAGCTAAAAGTTTAACTTTATATTTAAAATACAAGTAAAACCAAACTCAAAAATAATTTCCCTATTGTAATATTTTTCTTAAATAAAAGTTTAAATATTGATATTTGTTGTATAAATAAATATCAAATTTAATATAAACATTGTTAAAAGATATATACATCTATGTTAATACAATAGAAAATAAAATTTTAAATAATTATATATAAAAAATAATTTAATGTAAAATTTATATAATAGAAATATTATTAAATTTAATAAAAAACATTTTTATATAAAAAGAAATATATTTGAAAATAAATTGTTAAATTAATTTATCAAAAATTAAAATAAAATTAAAATTATGTGTTCCAACAAAGTTTTTAAAGATGTGAAACATTAATTTTAAAAAGGAGAAGATTGAGTTTGTAAAAGAATATAATATAATTATTTATATAATGTTTGTTTTATTATTATTATTATTATTTGATAGATAATTGGCCTGGGCCTTTTATAATTTTTAGTAATATATTTAAATATTACACTTCCATTCATTGCGGGTACTGAAGGAAAAGAACAAAAGAAAGAAAAACCTTTGGTATTGCTCGGGGCTGAAAGTCCAGATCATAAAATGAAATAATAAATTTACAGATACCACCATATTATGTGGATTTTTAAATAGATGAGGAGCATAGGTCCTATTGTACATAATGAATTTCCTAGGGGATATTTCATCCCAGTTTACAACCATAGCATCAATGGTATTTTTCCTACACATATACTGAAGACCACTGAGTGAGTCACATTTACTATTTTCTTCTATATCTATAACTTCATCTAGTTTCCCTCATAATTCTTCCACCGGCTCTACCAATGGCAGGCTCATTGAAACCTATTAATCAATCACCAAATCTATGCATTCTATCTTCTATCGTTAGTCATATCTCAATATCAAAAAACAAGATTAAATGAGTTTCAATTTATAACCGAGATAGATCCTAGAAGTTGTTAGAAAAAACTGACATAAACCATGTAAATGTTAGAGCTCAAACCCAGTTGTAACAAGACTAATAAAAAAAAATCTCAACCCGAGAGAGACACAACTCAAACAAGCTTGGAATCCATCCAAAATAGATTATCTCAATCAATCACCCAAATCACTACATAATCACAAAAACAAACCCACTACTCCCTACAAGAAATGTATAAATTATATATATA
>MU222845.1:59344-79288 GCA_018584345.1 Thuja plicata
TATATATATGCACAAATGTGTGTGTGTGTGTGTGTGATAACTAGACATCAGAAACCATCCAAACCAAAAATGTAAACAACTTCTATATAAGCTCTTGTTTATATAAGTATGTTTAATACAAATGTTCAAATCTATCTGTACTTAAAGAGATGATGAAAGCCCATGAATTCTACAACATTTAGAAAATTTCATAGATAAAACTGAGATTTGTCCCCGAAGTCCTATATTTGGAGATAACCATTATAGAGTAGGAATAGAGTTATAGTGCTACTTTTGAATTCAAAATTCCAGTGCAATGTATAATAGATGAATCTTACCAGTATAATAGAGCCATAACTATCTATAAATTTACTAATAATCTATGTTTCTATTAACACAAAAGTTATCAAAATAGAGGGAGAAAAAAAGTGCTCTTTAGGGATAGCGTCAGATAGCTTCACAGAGAACCTCTATGTCTTCTTCGTGGGTGAGGTATTCTTCCACATGGTCAGAAATAATATATTCCTCCATCCAATTATCAGTCATTGGTGTTCTGATCTGGAAGAAGTTCATGAGGATGTCTAGATTCTTGGAAATTATAGGATGCTCTGTCAAGAAATCATCCAAATCCCCCAAAAATAGAATTGGGTGGGTAGGGACCGGATTATTCTTGATAATTAGAATATCATAGGTATCGGAGTGAGGGATGGTGAGATACTCCCTAATATTGACCATGACCTTGTCTAAACCCTCTAATATGTCTTCTATGAATACTTCTCGATAGAGGTTTGCAATGTCATCTCAGTTGTTGTAGATATGCATAACAATCATAATGATCATAGAAGAGATGTTAGGATTTTCCCTAAACCTATCCTTACTGCTAACATATTGGCTTCCCAAGATTATATAAAAAACCCTCCAAATGACCTTGTTTTTAACATCAACAATATGCCTAATCCTATCAACCGTAACTCCTTTATGAAAAGCCATTAGATGGTTGAGACCTCCCAATTTTATCAGAGTATCCATTTTCAAATAGCTAGAGAGAAAGGCCGAAGAGATTAGAATGCCATTAGACCTAGAGATCCGATGGATTTAATGTGGGAATTTAGAGGGACTAATGGTGGCTTAAATGATTATAAATGCCATGCAAAATCCATTATTGAAAAATACCTCTGCCATCCTTTGGCAAAGGCATTTCAACTATTGACTAATAAGTATAGGAAAGGGAAGTGTGATGTAATGATTAATAGCATCTTGGAGGATTGTTGATACATTTTCCTCATTTCAAGAAGAATGATTAGCTGTAATAATGACTGGTTTAGGGCAATTAACTTATTTAGATGATGTACTTCCATACCGTTTCATTAGTTGGATGAGTTGATGTCACTGATGTTGTGCAATAGTAAAGAGAATCGATCAGACAAGATAGAGGATAATTTAATTAATACACTTACCAAGTCCTAATTAAATAGCTGAATGTGTTGAGAAAAGAGGGTAAAAGCACAGTCAAGTGCCACCTTTTAGGCTAACTCAACTAACTCAACCCATTAGACTCGGTCAAGTCTAACATGATCGAGTCCATGTAGGCACCATGCGGCGCCGAATGATGCCTATGTGGCCCAGTAGACTAGGCTAAGTGGGACTCAACCAAGGCCCAGTCGGCCTAGTCCTTGGGATATTTTAAATACCAAAAAAACCTCCAAGCCCCTCATTTTTACATTGAGGGGCTACGAGAGTGGGAAAGGCGCTCCAGAGGAAACTCAACCAAGTTCTAGGTAGGGGGCCCAAAATTTTTATTTTTTTTTCATTTTTTAAAAACTTTTTTTCATATAATGTAGAACTCTCTATCTAGGCATGTATAAATTGAACTCCATTTTTGTCGATCTTAACTTGCTGATAATAGGTGCCTTCAATAACAACTTAACTAGTTGGATATTTTTGTCCATCACCATCAACAATTTCTTGTGGCAGCTTGTATTTTTCAATCTTAGTAGATAATAATCTACACCTTCTACACTCTCGAGATCCACAACCACAACAAAAAAATCACCTACAAAAGTGAAAATGAATCGTGCATTTAAATAAATAACAAAAATTTTAAGTTTGGACTACTAAAAGTTGAACGTCACTCAAGTAAACCTAATAAATTATATATAAACTTTAAATAAAAAACATATATGTGTACATGTATGTCAACACACACTTGTAACAACTAAATTAGAAACACATTCATAATCAGCTGAATATATAGTATCATGGATATGTCATTGTCATCATCTTCATAAAGAGACATTCTGATTAACTCTTTCTGATCCCATTGTGAAACATATCCATTTGCAATATTAACACATTGACTCATTGTGTTGTTTTTAAAACAATCTTCACCAAAGCATGATTTATCTCTTAGTTGAATTAGTGGAGGCTTGTGTTGTCTTGTAGTCATCACTTGATGTAAACCTCTAATACCAACAATTGATTGATGATTGTATGGATTGGATTGATTGATATCTACAAAAATTAAAATTTTTAAATAAATTAGTCAGATCTCAATTCAATTATGAAAAATATGAAATGCATGTACATGATATATATAGACTCAACTTGAACACATCTAACCTATAATTTAATTTTTAGAATTTGATTTTGAAAAATGAAAGTTTTAAATACCCATCACTTCACAAAAGTGATGTTTATTTTATTTTGTGTCTCGAGTAGCGAAATGATTTCAACACCATTCAACAATTTTCTTTGTATTCTCTATCCTGTTACCTACATATATAAAAATTTAATATAATTATCTTATTTCTAGCAAATGAAGATTAAAGAATGTGTACATACTATACTACAAACAAGTTGAATATCAAATGTATGTACCTTAAAGTTCATGTTGTCGGAGTGCACACTTCACACATGCTCCCGCTCCATCATGCTCTCCTTTTCTATGTCCACTTTCAAAGAAGTTCCAAAGAATATCAACACTGTGTCTAGCATGTGGCATGGCTAATCAATTAAAGGCATTTGTTGACTCAAATTGACTTGCAATTTAAAGTTATAGACATGTACACACACATGAACATTTAACTTATATATATATATATATATATATATATATATATATAATGTAAAAAATAAAAAAAATATAATTTATCTAATAGAATTGAAAGACTAAAAGAAAACGATGTACTTACCCACACCCCCATCAGACCAGATCCAATGTTGTGAAGCATTTATCCTGCGATTTAAAAGATTGTCAAAAAAATGTCGAAACAATGAGCCATGTAGCTCCTACCATGACCCCTATCATCACTGATATAGAAATGAACCTCGATGATAATGCGTTCATTTTGATCTATACTTTCTATCTCATCCAAATCAAATTGTGCATGTCTATAGCTCACATGCACAAATATTGCAACTAGCTCAGAATGATAATATTGACTTTGGAGCTCTGATTAAGGGGAAAATATATAGTTCTCCAAAAAATATACAACTGAAAGAATACAACCAGGTGGGAAACAATTTTTGGAATCATGAAACTCTTTATGTTTCCATCGTGCATCGTGACAATGTTGGATATGTGAATAAATCATAGATCAAAATCTGTCTATGAACTAAAGGTATGGTAATTCACTCTCCTTCAATGCAATTTTATTTTTTATTCTTGTCCTGTCTTCGTTTGGTATCTCTCATATTCAAATCTCTTCCACTAGACTGGTGTTGTAACATCAATATTATCAAATTTTAAAGGAAATTTATATAAATTTCCACAATCATTGCATTCATTTTTTATACACTGGACATTGAATTCATCTGAGTCTTCTGATTTATCACATAGAATGAACTTCAAAAATTTTGTTGTACTTCCAAGAACCATATCTAGATCAAGTAGTGCCATAACCTTTTTATATGATTGTAAGTATAAGTGAAACTCAACATGATTTTGACAACAAGATGTTTCACAAACCTTATTTATGCGTCCGAAGAAAGGGCGCAAAATCTCAAACATTCTCTCAACCTATTTTCACATCTGAAAATTCTTGTTTGAATGCTTTAAACAGTTCACTTTGTGTTGTAGCGACAAAATGTTTTAGATGTGAAATATTCCTACCAAGCTCTTAATCTTTCCTATTGTCCCTTATATTATGAGAAACACAAGAGTGGTTGGTCCAAAATTTAATGACCCATCTTCTTACATCTTCATAAATTCTATCTTTTTGAGGAACTCTACAAATCTGTACCAAACTCTTTTCAATGTCGATATCCTACATATTTCTCTTCAAGTACTATAACTTTGAACAATTCTTTGAGATACCTTGAGTAAATCATAAATTGCTCTAACTTTATTTCTATGTTTCAATCTCTTACTGGAAATCATAGTCATCAATTATCTTAGAGAAACATTTGAATCATGTCCTCCACCTATCCCGTTAACACCATAAACAAGAAACACAGTGAGTTCTCAGAAAATTGTCAAATGCTTACTATTGGAAATCATCCCAAAGTAATGCCAAACCTTCCAAAATACTCGAGGATATGTTAAATATGTCTTCCTTCCATGTTTAAACCAACTATTCTAATCCATAACTACCTTAGGGCACATTGCAAATTTTTGCTCAAATGTTGTCATGCAACATTGAAAAGTTGCAAAGTTGCTCAAAGAAACTTTTACAACTTTTACATCTTTCTACATTTCAATTCATAGACCAAATTTATGGGTTCCAAATGACCACTAAATATCTCCTAGACTTAATTACACCCAAATTAAGTCATATTGTGCACTCTTGGTGCCATTCTTTATACTTTTCCAACTTTGGCTTACAGTGCAATATTATGGTCTTTTGACATATTTTTCACAACCAAATCACCACATTCCCCCACACACCTAATGGATTGTAGAAGAATCCTTATTTATCTACATGACCTCATAAAGGTCTTTCAAACCAAAATATTTAGGGTTTAACACACTTAACTTTTTGGTGCTCCTCCACCATTCTCCCCCAAATGAGAAGAGCTTAAGTCACATTAGGTGAAACTAGTGGAGGATCATTCCCAAGATCAATCCCCAGCTTCTTGATATCACCTTCAGGTATCCAAGTAGCCTCTTCTTCAGGCATATGTGCCCACTTGATCAAATACTATATATAAATATTGTTTCTAGTCTTCTTTGCAATTCTTGTATACAATACCCTCTCCATTGTAGGCTTAGATGGGGAAGGTAATGTCATATCATTGACCATATTTGCAAAATTAGGAGCCTCTTCACTTTCGTTAGGACTGAGACCTTTATATTGTACCAAATATGCTATGTTAAAAATAGGAGAAAGTACTATGTCCTTGGATAAATCCACCTTATAGGAATTATTCTCATACTTAGCCATTATACAAGGACTAATTCACCTCATTTGCAGCTTTCTTGACACTCCTTTTTGAAGTTCATCTTTATGAAAATGAGCCGTGACCCAATCTCCCAATGCAAACTATACATCTTTCCTCCTGACATCAACTTTGTCCTTGATATTTTGAGTGTTCGCAATCAGAGTTCTTCTCACCTATTCATGCACTTCCTTCATGGATTGTGTAAAGTATTCAACATGTCCACTTCTTCCCTCCATGTCTCTAAGATGTCTCATCTCATACAAACCCTTAGGATGCATTCCACTTCTTCCCTCCATGTCTCTGAGATCTCTCAGCTCATACACACCCCTAGGATGCATTCCATAGAAAATTTCAAATGGATTCTTCCCTGTTGTTCTATGCACAGTGTCATTGTAAGAAATTTCTGCTTGATGAGTCACTTGATCCCAAGCCTTCCCATACTCCTTATTTAAACATCTCAAGAGGTTTCCAAGGGTACTATTTACCACCTCTATCTATAGATTTGTTTGGGGATGGTATCCAAAAGACAGATTGATACCTAATCTTCTCCATAGGGTTTTCCAAAAATGACCCTTAAATTTTGTATCCATGTCTGATACTATACTGACCGGTAACCCATGGATCCTAATGACTTCTCTGAAAAAAAAATGAGCTATATGACGAACATCATTAGTCACTTTACAATTAATGAAATGAATCATCTTGCTAAACTTGTCTACAACAAAATATATAAGTTGTCAAAACTAGTCTTAGTTTTGGGCAAACCAACTATTAAATCCATAATTACACATTCCCAAGGCCTATTGGGAATTGACAATAGTTGATAAAGACCAGCATTTGAGGATTTTCCCTTGGATCTTTAACAAATTGTGCACTACTCAACATACCTCCTTATGTCCTTATGCATCTTAGGCCAATAGTAAAACCTTTGAACTAAATCTAGAGTCTTGTCCAATCTAAAGTGTCCACTTAATCTACCATTGTGCTTTTCCTCAATTAAATTATCTCTCATTGATCCTTTAGGAACACACAACTATCCACCCTTAAACAAGAGTCCTTCTTACAAAGTGTAATATGCATGCTCACTATGGAAATCATTAACGAAATCTTGGAAAATTTGATAAGCTTCTGCAAAGTATTCATCCTCATTGTAAAGGTCTCTATAACTCTCCACTCCTATGCTCTTCAAATGCACTTCTTGGAATGTGAGTAGCCTTCTAATTAAAGAATCAACTACCTTGTTACACTACCCCTTCTTATTCCTTATTTTAAAGGTATAAGACTACAAATATTCAACCCATTTTATGTGCCTATGACTCAACTTGTCTTGGGAATTAAGAAAACTCAAAGTTTTCTTATCAATATAGACCGCAAAATCTTTAGGCAATATATATTGCCTCCACTTCCTAAGTTCTTGGACAAGTGCATAGAAATATAATTCATAGGATGAGCAATTTTTCTTAGCTTCATTAAGATTTTCACTAGAAAATGCCACTGGTCTATTATCTTGACTCAAAACTTCCCCACTGCAATGTTACTTGCATCACATTCTATGGTAAAGAGTTTCTCAAAACTAGAGAGGACTAGTATAGGTTGTGTAGCTACCTTCCATTTTATAACTTCAAATCCATTATCAACATTCTTGGTCCATTGAAACTTAGCTTTCATACTACCCTTAATTTTATTTAGTATAGGAGCACAAATTATACTAAAGTTCCTTATGAGTTTTCTATAGAATTGAGCTAATCCATGAAAACTCCTAACTTCACTAGCTATCTTGGGAGTAGGTTAGCTTAGTATTTCTTCCACCTTTGATGCATCCATCTTCAAATAGACAAGCTCCTACTTCATAAACTAACATTTCTCCAAATTTTTGGTTAGTTGTTCCCCTTGCAACTTTTTAATTACAAATTCTAAGTGCTTACGATGATCCTCTTTAGTTTTGCTAAAAATTAAGATATCATCTAAATAAAAAAATACAAATTTAACAATAAAAATGTTTCAGGACTTCATTCATGAGTTTCATGAATGTGCTATGAGAATTTTTCAGTCCAAATGACATGAAAAGAAATTCATAGAGGCCTTCTATGGTTTTGAATGTTTTCTTCCACTCATCTCCATCCTTTATTCATATCTGGTGATAGCCAATCTTGAGGTCTATTTTAGTGAAGTATTATGCACCCCCTAAACAATTCATAAGGTCTTTAATTATTGTTATAGGGAACCTATACCTAATTGTAATTATATTTATGGTTGTGGAGTCCATACAGAATCTCCACATTCCTCCTGTCTTGGGTGCTATCACTGTTGGAACTGCACATGGGCTAATACTCTTCTTTATCAGTCCATTGTCAAGAAGTTCTTACACTTGTTTATCCACTTCTTTGTTCTGCACATGAGTCATCTTGTATGAAACTTTGTTACAAAAATAACCCCCTCTAATGAGTTCTATCTGATTACTTATTTCTCTCTATGGTGGTAATGTAGCAGGAGTTCCATCATTGATAATGTCCTTAAATTGATTCAACAAAGTTTGTACCTCTACAGGTATGTCCACTATCTTATATTTCTTCTTTTCTTTTCTTTTGGTTGCACAATCTCTGCAAACCCAACTCCTTCTCCCTCTTTGATAGTGTTCAATAACTCCTTTCCACCAACTAACAACACATGAGGGAGTTTAGTCTTACCCTCTTCTCTTTCTCCTATTGATTGTATCTTGTAGGTGACTCCATCTTTTTGGAAAGAGTATGAATTCTTTTCTCCATGATGGACTGATTTCTTGTCATATTTCATGGCCTGCCTACTAGTAGGTGCCATGCATCCATTGGAATGATGTCAAAAAAAATATTGTCTTTGTAGCTTCCTATGGTGAACTCCACCTAAGTCTATTCATTTACCAAAACATGTTGACCTTTGTTAATCTAGGTAGCCCTATAAATATTACTATGTGGAATTCTCTGCAACTTCAACTTGCTTATTTCCTCCTCTAATAATATATTATCTATGGATCCTAATTCCACAAAAATTGTGCACACTTTAACCATCATTTGAAATTTATCCTAGGTAAGGATCTCCTTTGGCTTGGCCTTCACTGCTTCTCTTATCAAAATCCTTCTAATCATGAGGTTATCTCCAACCTCTAAGTCTAAGCTCACCTCTTTTGACTTAATAATTGTAGTATCTTCTTACACATAGTTAATTCTCCTATTCCCTCCTTGGGATGAAGAAGCCTTCTTAGGGCATCTATAGGTAGGGTGACAAACTTGATGATAGTTGTAGCATTTCATTTTGGAGAAGTAGGATCCTCTCCCTGATTCTCTAGACCTTCGTCTATTATTTCTGCTAGATCCCCTTCCTTTATAGCTTCCTCTGCTACTGGAATCCCCACTTTTCTCTATCATCTTGGATTCCCCTTGGGATCTTTGTTCATTAATTCTTCCACATAAACTTCCCCTCTGACCTCTATTGTCTCTTCCTCTGCCTCTACCCCTATTTCCTTGTTCACACTTCTTTTTTCTTTTCTCTTCCACCTTGAGAGACAATTGATACCACTTGTGAACTGTACTGGGAATCAACAAGATAATCTATCCTTGGATGCTCCTTTTTAACCTATTCAAGTATCTTGCAACCTTGATACTTTCATCTTCCATCACATTGGATCTCACACACAAATTTTGCAACTCTTTCGTATAGGTTCTCACATCTAGTTCTTTTTGTCTCTTTCTATGGAGTTGAATCTCATAATCATTAGGCATGTAGGTCTCTTTAACCTTGGAATTCATGCCCTTCCAAGTATCAATTGGATTCTGACCCCCCTTTTTCATCTCTATCTAGACAAACTTCCACCATGTTAGAGAAAATCCTCTCAATCTTGCTTTAGCCACCATAGCCTTTTGTGCTTCACTAATGCCAGCACATTCAAAATGATTTTCCAAACCCTCTATCTATTCCATGAATAGGTCTAGTTCCATATTTCCGCTAAAAATTTCTATTCCTTCTAAGGCTTTTCCTCTCATGGCTTTTAATACTTTGACCAAGGGTTCCTCTGGTATCATAGGGTTTGTTTCAGGTACTTCATCTTCTTTTGCAACTCCCTTTCCCCTATCTTATTTTTCACTCACCATGACACTCACTTATTCAGTATTCACTTCTATCTCACCCAATTTGCTTTCTAATTGGTCTATCCTCTCTCTTAGAAACCTAGTATCCAATTTTGGTCATTGATCTTCTTGGATAGCTCTTCATTTGTCACCATGTTGGCTTCACCAATTGATCCTTTTTCTTACATGAAACTCACACTAGTCCAAATGTTTGGGCTCCGATACCACTGTGATAGGGAGAATCTCTCTTTAGAAATAAACCTAGTTCCTCAAAAGTCCTCTAAGGACCTCTTAGGTTTTCTTTCTCACCTAGTACCCTATTACCTTAGGAGGTTTCAATTCACTACCATCCTATCCTCTTAGAGTTTCTCTATCAATTCCAAGTGCTCAATCTTCTATTCCTTCCCTTGAACTCACCAGGGTAAGTTCAATAACCATCTTAATAGACCTCTATCATTTACTTTGTAGGAGTCTAGGGCATGTCCATAACCTAATTCTATCAACATACCAATCTTCTTGGGTGTTCCTTGGCTCATTTACCCATCGCTTTCCAAACTTCCTATTTTTTAGGGCTTTAAGCCTAGCAGGTCTCAATTATCCCTATTTTGAAATTTTTGGGATTTATTTCATAAAAATCTCACACAAACCTCAGAAAAATTGGTGATTCAGACAAACTTTAAGAAAAAATTAAAGATTTCTCTAGTCTTGGACCTCAGACTGTCCGTACATTATCGAACCCTAAATGGGCTATTTTATAGGAAAACAAGCTAGTTTGGAAACTTTCATTGCAAAATCCACTCAAATGGATTTAACAACCCTCCAAATCATAAAAAGGGCTTTTCATGAACCTAATAAACAATTCCAAGGTCTTGGACTCATTCATCCAATCCACTCCTTCAAGTTACACACTTCTGATACTCTTGCTTCCTCGCTGGGCTATGGAAGAGCTCGCCTAGGGCATGAGATAAAAATCCATAGACACAACTTATAGAATTATACCAAAAATAAAAATAATATACATGGACTCCATTTTGATTCCCCCAAGGCTCGAGTGCTTTCCACGGTGGGGACTTAAGATGGATCCATTTTAGCTATGTACACCCTGTCTAGTCCAGAGACTCAGAATCAGGGACATAAATTATTTACATGAACCAAAACTAAAACAAAAAATCTAAAATAGTATACGTAAAGCACCAAAATTTTGCATCCTAACTATTCAAAAATAAATATTGAAAATTTCAATCCATTTGGCTCAAATACATCACCATAAACAAGAAACACAGTGAGTTCTAAGAAAACTGTCAAATCCTTACTATTGGAAATCATAGCAAAGTAATGCCAACCCTTAAAAAATGCTTGAGGAGACCTTAAATATGTCTTCCATCCATGTTCCAACCAACTATTCTGACCCATAACTACCTTAGGGAATATTGTAACTTTTTTCTCAAATGTTGTCACGTAACATTGAAAAGTTGCAAAGTTGCTCAAAGAAACTCTTACATCATTCTACATTTCAATGCATAGACCCAATTGAGGGGTTCCAAATGACCACTAAATATCTCATAGACCTAATTACAACCAAATTAAGTCATATTGTGGACTCTTGGTTTGATTCTTCATATTTTTCCAACTTTGGCTTATAATGCAATATTAGGGTCTGTTGATACATTTGTCACAACCAACTCACCAGATTCCCCAACACACGTAATGGATTCTAGAAGAATCCTTGTTTATCTAAATGAACTTACAAAGGTCTTCCAAACTAAAACTTTTAGGGTTGAATACACTTAACCCTTAGGTGTTCCTACACCAACTATCCTCTCCTAGTTGAGTTGCACCTTCTTCAACATCGATGGGTTCTTCTTCAACACCAACTGATTGATCTTTTATAAGTTTCATATGACCTTTAATTTTTTCATCCCTTTTACGATCATATTTCCTTGTTGTATTCCTTTTATTTCCCATTTCTCAGATACAAGCAATAAAAAAAAAGTTCGTTAATCCTTCTTGACTAAAAAAATTGCCTTCACACTCCTCCGGAAACAAAATTCCTTTGTAGCTTCCTCCAAAAAAATGCTTCCTAGCTTCACAAATCCCTTATATTCTTAAATAAGGAATGAGAATTGTAATTGTATAATTTATTTTTAAAAAACTTATATATATATACATTTCTCTTTGAAAGGGTGGGTCGCCCACTTGTCTTCTCACAAAGGGGTCAAACCGTAAGGGGACTCGACCCAGTAGGACTAGGCCAAGACAGAATGGGCCAAATCAAACTGGGCCAAGTCTACCTAGGTGGCATGCCATGCTGGCAGCCAAACCCCCAAAAAACATCAAAAAACCAGAAGTTTTTACTTATGCTATTCTGTTCTCTACTCAAAATAGAAAATGTCAAAAAAGTAAAAGTACCATTTTCTAGATCTCGGAACTACGATTTTGAACATATAAATTTCATGTTGTTTCAATTACAAAATATTAAACCATTTTTTCTAAAAACTACATGTAGTGGTGTATTAAGTTTTGAGAAGTCGTTGATTCAAAAAATATTAAAACATACTAAATCAATTTAGAATTTCTTTAAAATCATATACAAGACTAGAGAAGAGATTCATCCTAAAAAATATGCAATTTATTTGGTTTTTGGTATAGTTTTGATAGGGGAAAAGTGGTAGGAGATAGAAACAATTTATTTTAGGTAAGTTTGAATTTGAATACTTATAAATGGAAAACTCTAGATCAAAAACACTTCTTTAATTTTTTCTGCACTAGCTATACATGTCATCTAAAACATATTCTGAAATTGGAGGAAAAAATTGTTGGCAAGTGGCTCATTCAGAAGTGTTGAAGAACACATTAGGGTTGTCATTTATGGAAAAAAATTAGCTATGAATGATCTCTTGGAGTGGAACATAGTTTTGGAGTTAAGGCTTGCAAAATGACTGTCTAGAAAGTATTTTGCTGGGTACATGAGTATAGTTTTGGGAAGAGAAACTTGTATATGATGAATTAAGACATGCAATCTTAGAGGAAGATATTTTGGGGTATGATTGATCTTCAATTTAGGTCACTTGAGTTTTGGAGTTCATAAATGAAAGATACAAATGTTTAAAGACATTTGAAGCCAGTGATACAGTGAGACAGAGCAGTTGAATGGTTACGATGACTGAGGGAGCGTAATGTTGAATCCAAACATGCTATTTTGGATTTGGGTTGTTTATTACCTATATTTTGGTAGTGTATGATCATTGACCTTGTATTTACATTTTTTTATGAGTGTTGGTTCCATCTTGTGATGTATTTGGGAGCCGAATGGGTATGTAATAATGTATATATATGAAAATCTTTTGAGAAGCAAAGTAAGGAATGACAAGATATATATGCAGATAGATGAATGGATGCATCGTGATGTTAGGATCTGATAGATGGTGATGAGAGATAAAACTAGATCTACCTAAGCATAGAATATTTCATTTTGATAAAGCATTGTAACAGAGAAAAATTTATGATTGTATGAGCAGTGAGCTCAATGTATACCTTTAATAGGTTTTTGTATTCCTTTAATAGGGAAATACACTAATGTAATATTTAGATCCTAATAGGGACACTATAATTTTAGTGCATATTTGTGGGTACCATCCCCACTGGGGCTTTCCCTCGGCCAGGGTTTCCTCGAGAAAAAATTCATGGTGTTATGAGTTGTGTGTTTTGTATTTATGTTCTTATCATTTCAGAAATTATCTGGTTAAGTTGGAATTTGATAATTTTAAGTTTAAACTTCTGTAATGCCAAGTCACCCCCATCTTAGTATTACTTAATCCTAAAAATTGGTATCAAATCTATTTTCTCTTGGAGAGAAAGTCAAATAGCTTAAGGGAGATCAAGATGGATTCTGAAAGTTTGGCAGAAAAATTTGAAGCAACACTTGAAGACCTTGATAAGGCTAAATAATAAAATGGTGACTTGAAATTCAAATTGAGAAGAGTAGAGGGTTTCATCAAGAAACTGAAGGAAAAATTGAACCATCCAGAAGTTAGAGACAAGATCTGATGGATAAAATAAAAAAGGATTTAGAAAGTGATACTATAGATATTATAAAATACCTTGAACAATAGAAAGATACTTTTAATCTTGATCATGAAACTATTGATTTTCAAATGACTAAAGAGATTCAATAGGTAAAGAATGACAGAAACAAAATTGAAGAAACCTTAAAACGTGCTAATATTTAGATGGGACAAATGTGGATTGAAATGGATGACTATAAGAAAAAATATTTGGAGCTAGAGAAATAAAATCAAATCATAAAGGGAGAACTTGTTGAGGCTAAGAAACATATTGAAAAACTTTATATGAGTAGTGATAAGATTGATGAGCAGAGAGATAGACAAAAACCTAAATGAGACATAACTGGAGTTGGATCCAATGAAGCTGAATGTTCAAAGACTCATGAAGATAAATTTTAAGTGAAGACTGATGAAGAAAGACCCATTATTGAAGAATCTAGAAAATAGATCATACCTTTCAACGGTATATGCTTTGGATGCAACAAGATTGGACATGTGAAGAGAGACTGAAGAGGTAAAATTCCTTACAAATCGTTTTCTGGCTGTTGTTTCAATTGTCATGCATATGGACACAAAAAGGTAAAATGTAGGAAGCCTGATCAACCTAGAACTGAACAAGATTACACTAGAGAAGGAATAACAACTAAGATCACATGTTACAAATACAATACCTTTGGGCACATCACAAATTGTTGTAAGTTGCAGATTAATCACAATAGACAACCTCCCGCATGCTACAAATGTCATAATCCATCACACATAGAAAAATTTTGTAGGTATAATAAAATTGAGAATAGAAGCAGACCACCACCTATTGATATAAAGAAGAATATTGGTGATGCTAAGATTATTGCATAGGAATTTAACAGTCATTTCAAGAAAGTAGGAGATATGAACAGTGATAAGGTATGGAAGGTAAAGGAACCAAGTGATGAAAAGGTTCAGGGAGAGTCAGTAGATTCTACTGAGTCTTTTCCTGATGCTAACATTACTACATCAACCAGATGGCCAAGCATGGCCTTAGGTGGAGCATTGGAAAGAAACATAAAAAATGTATCCAACCCCTAATTATAGAGATTAAGGTCTTGCAAGCTTAGGGAGAGTATGTAGAGATGTTATGGAACATATATGTATGATCACATAGCTTTGCAAGATATATCTTGTGATCGTTAGATTAGTAGTTGATAGGATCATGTGCAAAGATGAGTTTATGGGGAACTATGTCATTTCTTTACGCAAGAAAGTATAAGTACAATCGAAGGAACTTATCTAATCATCATTCAAATAAATAGATATGAAGAAGAACAAATATTTGAGCAAGAAGAACAAAGAAGCAAGTGCATTGTGCGATTGGTCGAAGCATAAATTCATAGATTCATTAAAGATGTATTTTAGATTATTTGCAAACTTTGGTTATGGATACTCCATTGATTTTTGATGTCGTCGAAAGGCCTACATACAAGTTTAAGAAAAATCCATTTAAATCCACTGAAGATGATCCCAAAAGTGAATTTTCAAAAACACCCTAAGACGTTCTACATGTCGAAGACATTAGGGCTTACATCCATTGTAATTATGGGTCTCTAGGAGACTTTGAGATCTATAAGGAGATGAAAGACATGATTGGAGTTGATGGAAAATGGAAAGATGAATTATCACATTTTGAGAATCTTAGTATCATGCGAATGAAAAAACTCTATGAATTTGACGAAGAGGAATGAATCAAAATCATTTTGAGTAGAGTACACGACCAATTCATTTGTATTGGAGATCTTCCAGTGAAGAGATGCAATAATTTGATACATGGTATAACAGGTTTGGATAACTCTAGTGTTATCCCTATCATCGAGAAGAACACAAAGAAACATGTGGAAACCCTAACCCATTCGATATGGGACAAGAGGGCGATGACCATCGCCAACATATTTCAGTGAGATGTTATATTAGTTTCCATGATTCTCGGATATAAACTAAACAATATCAGCCAACCTTACTTGGTATCTGCAAGATTAATAATGATGGCATGTAGAATGGTAAAATAAAACATCAAATAAAATCTTTGCGAAATACTTGCACAATAATTTTTGGAGAATGTGAAGAAGATAAAGTAGGACAATTTTAAGGAATTAAGGTTTGGATCATTATTGATACACATGTAAATCCATATTGTACACAAATTTCTTGGTATGCACCCTAGAGATTGGAAGGACAATGAACCCACTAGAATTCAGATTAAACAAATTTATAGAAGACATAATAGTACATGTGTTGATGGTGATCTATTTGCGATGATAAATTTTTTGCAGAAATAGATGAGAGAAAGAATGAGGATACCTAAGGATTTGGTAGAGAAGTATATGGATGCAATCTATTTCATGGTTGAAACTGATTGTATTTTCTTTGAGGCAGTACAACCTAGAATGAAATGGTCTTATCCTCTGTGATATGAAGTTAGTCCTGAGGTTTTCACTATATAAGTTGAACATGTATTATCCTCAGAGATTGATCCATTAAAAGAAAGATGAGGCACTTATGAAGAGAAGTTTGGGAAGATAAGGGAATAATATACTTGAGAAGAAAGGAAAAGGAAAGAAGATAATATGGTAGACAATCTAGTAGCCAAGGCTAGTGTTCCTTTTGGTACTCCTAAATTTGGAACAAATTTGGAGTGACCATGTTAAATTTTTCAGACAAGCAAAGTGAATATCCTTGAAATTTTGTGTGAGAAGGCTCAGTTGGAGTGATTGAAAAAGGTGCCCTGATGATTTTCATGAGATACAAATTTGGGAGAGGCTTTAATGCCTTCCATTTGATATATGCAGTGGGTCCCAACTCCTGATTTTCATTACTGACATGTTTAGGGAGTAGTCATTTTGAGGGGGTCACCTAATTCTGCATTTTGCTAAATTGTCAATTTGCTGTCTGGAGCCTACTTTGCTTCTGAGTATCTTACAACCTGCTGAGTTTCATTGTTTTCCACTTTGGGAATGTTTAGCATGCATATCAGAGAGCTTATGTTTTAAACCTCAGGTCATTCCGAATCTGTTTGATAAGTTTTCATACTTCCCAAAGTTGGTTGTTCATGAACTATCTGCATTTTTGTTCTGCCTAGAAATCTGAATAGCATAGTTTGACATGTTATAACTTTTGACCAGTTCACCTAATCAAGAAAATTCCTTTTGGACTATGTTCCAGTGGTCACACACTCTATATTTTCTAGTCTACAGATCTTTATGAAATCAGATGATAAGTTTTCAAGAACCATTCTGATAGTGATTAATTCTGATTTCCTGTGTATTCAAGTTCAGAACTGGTAAGTGACCTACTTTGAGGTCTTGAAAGTCTGTACCCGGGTGAACATTTTGGATAATTGAGTTGTCCCTCATATTGTAAACATAGGAGTGTACCTACCTGAAAATTTATAGACTCCTACCAATCCGTTTGACCAAGTTTCCAGGCTCACTCCATTTGCAATTTTCACANNNTGTATTCAGTTCTACAAAGTGTGTTTTCCTGAAAATCCAAATGCCCTACTTTGCCAGTGAATAACTTTTGGCCGGTTGATTCTTTTGACGAATTTCTTTTTGCATTGTCTTGAAAAGCTGACATACTACTTCCAGTACGGATTTGAGCCCCCTATTAATCCATTTGTCAGCCTTTTAAAATCAATTACAGTGATTAAAAATCATTTTTTGACAGTATGTTTGCAGGAATAGAATAAAAATGGAAATTTCAAAGGTTAATATCTTTCGACTCAGGTACATTCATGAGATGCCATTTTGAGGAATGATAGTTTATAGATCAGAGAATGTGCCTGTCAGAGGGAAAGATCTGATCAAATCATAATGTCAGTTTTCAAAGACAGTTCCGAAGGCCAGTTGCCGTAGTTGTGATCAAATTGCAGAAGTGTCAAAATGATTATAAATGTCACCGGTTTGTACTTAATGCTCGAAATTTAAAATATGGAATTGTAGGCAAGAGGCAATAGTGTAGGATTTTTTTTAAGTGATGCAAATGACAATCCGTCTAATCCATCCAGATTTCTTCTACTCAACATTCTGTCGAAGGGTCCGCATGTCAGAATTGTGGTTTAATGCCAGTTGCATTCTCATTCAGAATTGTTTAGCGTGTTCTTGCACTGGTTAAAGAGAAGTGGGCTAATAATATGGTTGAAATCATTATAAGTTTGTGCGGAAGGCATCGAGAGATCCCATGTGCAATATAGAGGCGAGTTTTGGTGGAGATGTGTGTAATATAAAGAAAAATTCAGAATGTTTTCAAAGGATTAAAAATTCTAATGAAAGTAACCGGCGTTTTCAATTGAAATGTGCATAAGCTACAACCAGCATAGATGTATATGCAGCGCATTGGTAGTTTTTTAATGTCTTTCATTGCCAGATATCCAGCGCATCGACTATGGACAGAGGCATGTGGACTGTTTGAACAAAATCTATTAAAGGATGTGCTTTGAATGTTTGTTTCAAAGCTTGCAAAGTGCATTGCTAATAGGCTATGTAGTTTATAAGATAAATGTTTTAATAGCATTCTTTAAAAAGACCAATGGAAGACTTGCGCAAGATTTGGGAAATAACATTGCACTGTTTTATGTGTTTTTAAATTGTAAAACAAGCCAATACTGCCAGCAGATATTCAGCACAATACATGGGGAGTTTATTAAAAGAGGTTTGTGCAGACATAATGTTTTTAGAATCTGCAAACATATCAATGAAAGAGGGTAATGCCAGCAGTAGCATAAATTGGAGGAGGGAAGTGCAGATTTTAATGCACTAAAACCAAATTGCATTACAAAATACTTTTCCAGCTGACTGCAATAGACATGGGGGGAGATGTTTGAAGAAGTTTGAAAGTTTTAAAGAGAATTTTGCAAATGTTAATCCACAGGAAGGGGCGCCTTAGCTTGTAAAATGATCCCATGGTCTTCATTTGTAGAGTTTCAATGCCATTTGTGAGCAGTTCTATTCATACTCCTAGCCAAGGTAAAAGATAGTGATTTCGTTTAATCCCATATTGTCTCTGCAAAGGACTTTTTTGGTATTTATATACCAAAACACTAACTCTTAGAGTAAGAATAAGAGCCCAGAGGCTCTTGGAGAGCTCTTAGGGGCTAGGGGTCAATTTGCTTGAGCTATACCTAGTATTTTAACATGAAATCCGAAAATGCTTTGAACTCATAAGGGGATTTAATCCCACATTCATGCCTCAAGTGGATTTTGAAATACATATAAGCAAAGACACAAAAATAAGAGTTTGAAGTTGAAGAGGAGGCTATCCACACGCGCGCCCTCATCTGACCGCCTCGGTTTCCATGCCTGAAAATGTAGAAGATGAAATTTTGATGAAAATAAACAGTGCTCTTGATCGCGATGTCACCGGATATGCAGGGTCACCCAGTCGCCGAATGCCCCAGTCGCCCAGTCGGGAGTGAAGATGCAGTTAACCGCTAGAGTTCCAAGACTTGGTGACTAACCGCTAACGGTTAGTCGTGAAGTAGCCAGAGGAGGAAGATGACTGTCGCGATAAGAAGATAGCCACTGGTCGCCAGGTCGCAAGATGGAACAAGCCATCGGGTGCAGGTCACCCACAAATGAAGGAAGAGTTAAAAAGTCCTCGCAACTTTGATTTCCAGCTTGTCGCATGGTCGCCGGATGGGACTGAGGTTAAAAGTGAGTTAAAAGCATAGTTTTTGACAGCCAATGGGAGCATGCCACATGTCAATTTCTTGTGTTTTCTGGGAAAATATGCATAAAACTGAGGTTTTCAGAGATTTTTAAATGTGCACAGAGATAGTTTTAAAGGGGAATTTAATATTTTTATTGCAAATTTTATGTGATTATTCCTGGAAGTTTTTAAAGACATTGGAAATCAGATTTTCTCAGGCATGGAAATATCAGATGAAGATCAGAGAATGAAATCAGATTTGCACAAAGGAAAATGAGATAAAATGCAGAATATTTTAATTGCACAAGTCAAATTTAAAAGAGCTTTCCAGAGGATTTTTGAAATCAGATTTTCAAAGAGAGATATGACTGGATTTCAGAGATATTTTCAACAAATGAAATCAGATTGAAAAATTTTCAGTGGGAAAAGGAAAGAGATATTTTAAAGACATAGCAGATATTTTCAGACAGATGGACTCAGTTATTAATAGAATATATCAGATATTTTGAAGATTTGTAATGATAAGTAAAGATCAGATTTGAGAGAAGGACAGGTGTTTGCTAGACAGATTTTTAGGGTTTCTTCTCTTCTATATATTTCTTTCTTTTCTCAGTTCTAAGGGTTCCTTTCCTCTGCTCTGTTTTGGTTTTTCCTGCAGATGTCCAGAGCAGGTTACCATTTGTTTGGAGATTTTATTTGTAAAGCTTGCTTCTTTTTCATGTTTACTTCTTGAGTTTATTGTC